>JAWWEQ010036127.1:0-20184 GCA_035583055.1 Torymus tubicola
AAAATGCTGTATACATTTTCTCTTTAATATATTTTTCGAGATCATCACACACATATATATATATAAAATTCCTTTAAAATGTAGACCAAAACAAGCCGCCACAACCGTTCGCCACGAGGATGCAACCGCGCATTCCAATGGAGAACGCCGAGGAGTGCTACCGTCTAACAACCGTTTCCATACATCTCTCTTTCTCTCTCTTCTAGCCGCGAGACAAATAAATATATACAGAGAAAAAGAGAAAGTGCACATTCCGGGCTAAGTGATTCGAGAAGCGACACACGCGGCGGAGGGCGCAAAGAACCAGGTCGTCGGCATTTGTCAATCGCCGCGACGACGACGACGACGACGCGCGATTTTTCGCGGTGATTCACATATACATATCACACGTAGGTATATAGATATAGTTATTGTGTTGCAGTATGAACGTTAATTTTCAATAACGAGCGATGCTCGAATAGAGCTACTTAATATAGAGATATGCAGATTGGGGGAATATAAAGATATGGTTATGCAGTCGGGCGACGGTCTGTGCCCGGTTATTCGCCGGTATAATAATATCGCAGTAAGTTATGGAAAATAACAGAAATAAATGTACAGGAGTAAATTAAGATGACTTAATTTGTATTCCAATATGATTCCCCTTCCCTCCCTTTTCCTCGCACGCGCATGTATACACGCGCGTATAAACGTACGATTGTATATATATGTGGTATTTTATTTTAATAATTTCGACGTTATGTTAATAATATGGCATTAAATGCTGTTTAATGTAGCTGACGCAACGGCAAAAATACGTTTCGTCAGGTTACTTAGTAATGAATTATCGTAATTGGAAGTTTTACGCGTTTATCGAAGTTACGAGGTAAATAATAATTAATAAAATGGGTAAATCACTTGTTTACACGTAAGCCTAACGCGAGCTGATGATTTTTATGGTTTATGTAACACGTAATCAATTGACAAAACTAGCAAATGATGTTTGTAAGTATATTATACAAAATCATATAAACTTTTTATCATTACTCGTGATCTTACAGCTCTAAACAATAAACATATATATATACGTTTACCGCTATTTTTTATATATTCTACTAAAACAATCAGTGTGCAGGCAAAAAGAAATGAAAATTTATATTCAATTATATTCTCGCATTCTCAGCATATCGTCGTCTACGAAACAAAACGTAAAAAAAAAGAACCAACAACCGGTAACAATTTCACAGAACACGCGACACTATATTCCCGTACACCTCATTGCGACTGCTCCAATTGTTTTTCGCGGCATGGCGCGCGCGCGCGCGGCTCTCTTTTTTTCTTCCTCGCGTTTCTTCGCCAGCGGCATTCCTCCCTTATCGCGCATCGCGCAATCGCGGCAGTGAGATGTCGCGGCGCGATAACGTGGAATTCTATTACTTAAATAACGATGATGATTCGCCGGCATTCCGGGTATAGCTGCTGCCACTTTTTCGACATGGTTGTTACGACGTGCAAGAATTTTTTTTTTTTTTTTTTTTTCGGTACACGCTTTTGGGAAGTTGCTGTTACGGCTTGAAATTTTTTTGTAGGTGATAGAGTGGGGGTGATTGCTTTTTTTTCGGTGTAATGTCGGGGAATCACAGACTAGAAGTAACTGTCGTTAGGGAATCAGCGGAACGATAAGAGAGACGAGGGAATGTGGAATTCACAACGATTGAATCATTCAATTGTATATGTTATTCAAACAAAAATATTTATTATAACCAGAGAAACAAAGAGAACAAAATAAATAACACTTAAATTGTTTCAAATCTAATCTTTTCTGTGCAATTCCGAGTTAACTCCTTTAAACCAAACAGTACATCTTCATATTATATTGGCATCTCCAAATTATAATAAAGACACCCTTCGACCATTAACTGATTTCATTTAATACACGCTAAATTCTTCTCTCATCGCCTGCAAAATTTTGCCCAACGCGACGACGCGCTAATCCATTTCAGTACTTATACATACATATATATACATACGCGTGCACGGACTTAACCCAGATTCCGAAAATACGCGTGCACCGTTCATGGACTGGGATTTTCGCGGCCTGCCGCGGCGTACTCGTTAATTTTAATTGCCGCACAAACGCACACACATTCACGTACTATTCGATAGCCGATTCTCGGTTTTGGTTCTCGTTAACACATTGATGCGTACAATTTATCTAAATGTTTATTATGCTAAATAATCGGTAATTTGGTTAAGATACGAAATCTTGAAATTTTATATAGACACACATACAGTTCAATCTTATCTCTAAACGAACGAGTATATGTGCCGTTACGATTGTAAGACACGAGCGTGTAAGAAAGATAATCACCGAGGAGGAGGAGGAGGAAGAGGCGCTAAAATGTTCGTTACGCGAATTATTAAATACTCGGAGCCCCCGCAGCAAATATCGTTACGGTCAATTGCCGGCCGGACAAAGTCCAATGCAATATCGGGGACAATGCCGCGCGGGAGAGTCACACACACGCGTGCCATGTATATTCGAAATCAAAGAGCGAACTTTGAGATTTTCTATAATGTGAGAGTAAGTAATTTAAGTGACGATTTAAAAATCTCGTAATTTTTTATTATTATTAAAGGTAGTTGGTCAAAAATTCCATTAGTCAATCCAACAAAGCCATTATTATAATATACACTCGACGGGAGCTCGACCAACACAGAAGCGCTTTCACTACTGCCAGCCCTTTATATATACATGCGTTTCATATCTGCGGTTGAGTTAACGCGCATATACACAGACTCGTTCCTCCTCCTCCTCACGCGCGACGATAAGACATATATCCATTTTTCACGGTCATTGCGGCAACAGCAGCAGCTATACGGATGGAAGAAGAAGATCATCTTGCTGCGCTGGCCACAGCCACCGACGACGAGACCGCAAACTTCGAAGAAGAAGAAGAAGAAGTAGAAGACAACGACGACGACTACACGCAGACTGGGTTGAAGCTTTCATTTGCCATGCATAGATGTGAATTTATACGACGGCTGTGGTCTGCTCCTGCTGCTATGGGGGTTTGAAATTTATCCTGTGCTTCGTGTCGAGAATGTGTGTATTAGTTTAGTTTTATCATAGAGCTAACGTTAAGAAAGCACGCATTTTTCATATATATATATAAATATAGAGTTATGTGCCGGGACGAAAGTAACTGCCCTCGTAGATCACCGCGCGTTCTGGCGTACATACCGTAAAATTTTCATTATCCCGCGTCGGTTTTCGCTGACGTCAGGGTCGACGCGAAGAGAGAGAGAGAGTATTATATTGACGTGCCGGGTTAATTCTATTGTCGTGCGCGCTATGGTTATTTAAGGTTGTTTGTGGTTAACGGCGAATAATACGCTATGTATAGTTTAACGAATGAATATCAATCAAAGTTTTATCTCCAAAATTAAAACGCGACGAAAAAAATAATAATAATTTCCGCTCTTACTATTTCACACGTACCTATACATTTGCATCTTACATACACGCAGCACGAGTGCACTTGAATTTTTCACGGTCACACATATACAGACGTGCATGCATATACCGCGTATATACGTCGTGCTGTCGCAAAATCGCGATCAATCATCGCCACTGCTGCCCGTAATTTCACGACAGCTCTAATTATACTCATTATTTATCTCTCTCTCTCTCTCTCTCTCTTCAACTCTACGCGTTTTTATTTTGCAATTACCGTGGCAAAATTGAAAAATCGACCGGAGGGAATTCATTCTGGCTTAATTGACGCGCGCGCACGCGCGCACGCACGCGCGGCTTCTTTCTCGCGCGCAGCGTTCGTTATCGCTGTGCGATCGGTGCGAAATGTATAATTATCGTGATGCGAATGTAAACGCTGATTATGTCAATGTGCGGTGTTAGTTGGGGGTTGCACGTTCTGTTATACCGACGATTACGGTTATTAAGATAGGGGAAGCGTAAGAAAATTAAACCAGTTAATGGTGTCAAAATATATATAAGGCGTAAGGTTCACCGGTTTTAAAGAGGTTAAAGTGTTTAGCGTTATAATGAATTGCTATGTATGTTTAACAAATGAATTCTGACATCATTTAAAAGTATATCAGAATCTTTTGAAGTACTGGATTATTAAAGTCGTTTCGCGTGGGTATTTGTTAAACACATGGTATTTTGATATAACAATATTCGAAAAAATTTATATACTGACCGCAACAGTATAATTATAACTTTTAAATAACCGCGCGTTCGATAAATTACCTCGTTGAAGCTATTATTGAAAATTCAATCATTAATTTGTGCTCGATAAATTCAACCAATCATACATTCATCATTTAACAAGAGTCGATTTCGGTTTGCTGAAAATTTAGCTCCAATATCAATAAAACGTAAGCACTATATACAAGTGCGCTTCAAACTCAATTACACCGAAAAGTATATATATAAAGTAACTCCGCTCACATTTTCGGAGTAGTCTAATGTTCACGTGCAATCGATAACGATAATACGTGAGTGAAAAAGAATTATCGAATTAGCGGTGTGTTTACGTCAAAGCTGCGAACTCGCCAGTCGAAATATTATCGGTCAGAGTTTGGCGGGAAGTAGGCCATAACCGATATTTATGGAAGCACATTTTCCTCAATTCGTATATATATATATGCTCCGGACGCGCGTGAACTGTGAGATAAGAATAATTTTCGTGTTTAACTACTGTGGCTAATTCTGGGGTGGGGTTATAGCGTAACGCTTGTGCAGGAATAAACGATGAATTTTGAATATGGATTCGACGATATGTTGATTTTAATTTAGGTTAATTTTGATTTATATTCGATGTCTCGAAGTGTTTCTTAAAGTAACGATTCATCGTTATAAATTATTGTTACAAGTGCTTTCCAACAGTTGCTGTATCAATGTGATAATTCTGTCGTGAAAAAATGGCGTGAAATATATTTATGTCTCTTTATTGCGTGACTCGGAGTTTAGTCTAGTTGAAAGATTACTTTTTACTTCCTGAATATTACTTTACAAGTATATTATCTTATATCGAGTGTGCCGTACACACATATATATACACTGCAAAAAATTATGATACTTTCTTGGAAATCATAAAAATGAAAATTTTTCCGTGTCGGTTATCCGATTTCGCATTACCTGGGGCTATGAATTTTTAAAGGATTCAAATTCTTACTTAATTTAATCAGATAAAACATTGTAGGTAATAATAAGAGTTATTAGAAGAGGTTTAGAAATGCTGGTATGCAATAAAAGTGCTTTAACGATTATTGCAATTATTCTTCATTCGATTGCAAATTATCTCTGAGAAATCTAGTTTTATAAACGACCGCATAAATATGTAAATAAACAAAGTTGAATATTGATTATACAATTAATTTTTTATCTGTTGCTAGAAGTAATGAATACTTGGAACTGTAAAACACAATGAGTAAAGTATGCTCTGATTTTTATGAATTATGCAAGTTTACTTGTCCCTCAGAATGGCATGTAATTTTTTTTTTATCGTACAACACGAGTATATTAATGTTATTTCTTCTTCATTAGTTCACTGTTTATATAATAGTAAAACAATGAATAAATCGTGCATCGCGCTCAATAAAAATAATCGTATCTGTAGCAACATAAATTATGCGTTGTAGATAAAAACCCGTTTACAAAGCTTAATGATGCAAAAAAAGTAGCAAGGAAACTCTCTCATGTTTATGCTCGCGTATAGTTAATTAACGTATTTTAACGGGTTTACAGTCTTAAATTTAGAAACGAATGGATTCATATGGATATATCGAAATTGCTATTGCTTCATTACTTACAATGAATGTATGATTGTTTTTACATATAATTATTTCAAGTAATAAGCTGTGTGTTTCCAAGAAAATTAACTCATTTACCGCATTATTTTATTCAATTTATTATTACGGTACCTCAATAAAATATTTTTCTATGCACAGTGTACTACTTAATAGATGAAAATAACATACATATAGGGAAAAAATAAATGGTTAATTCTACTTCTTACGCAGTTTATTCATCTTAAAAAAAATGACAAGTTAATTTTGCTCTCAATTCATAATTTTTAATACGAACGTTAACATTACTTATTTGTACTTATTCAACTTTGTCCTAAAACAGTCGATTCCTCTAGTGCAAACAAGTTCGATAAGCGTTATTTTATCCGTGTGTCATGCGTATATAACGTCTTCGTGTAAAAAAAAAATATAATACTAACAAAATATATTATTTAAAATATGTACAATAATTAATGACGTTCTCAACGTAAGCTCTTAAGCTGCTTGTTAAAAGAGAAACATATCTGACGTATCTGAAAGAAGAATTGAAATAGTATTACACATTAATTTTTGTTTTCATAATAGAAAGTTATCCAGAAGAGAATGCGAGAGAGAGAGAGAGAAAGACAGAGAGGAAGATAGACGGGCTGTAAAGTAGATTACGATGTATAAGAGACGCCTCGAAAACAAACACAGTTTCGTGAATGAATTCAGGGCAACAGACCGCGTACATATATATATAACGCGCACGCACGCACGCACGCACTCGCACGCTGATAAAGCAGTCCAGTCATGCGGCTGTTCGCTTTTTGCAACTGAAAAGAGAGCCGAGCGCCGATAAATAAGAAGAAGGTATATAACAGCAATAACATAACAGATAGGACAGAGAGCCATGAGTGTATATAGAAAAGTATATATGTATATATAGGAGAAGATGAACGATAACTTGCCGCTGATTGTTCGACGCCGCGGCGCCTCAGAAATAATTGAACTACGACTTTCGGAAGCTGTACTATATATATATGTAGGTACACATGCGAGTCTCGTCATCATCAAAGACAGATACCGAGAGGTTGCGAAAAAGAAGAAAGAGAGGAAGAGAGCAACAAAGATATATATATATAAGGAGATATATATTATATATAACACGCGTGTTTGTTTATTATACGTGTGTTGTGATTCATTGTTATGGTTTTCGCCTACCTTCTCGAGCGCCCCCTCGATATTTAACCCAAGAAAGTCTCGTATCAGTTTTAACTCCCTGTAATAGTCTGGTGTGTATAGTGGTTTGAGCTGTGAAACAAGTGCGTCCATTAGTCATCGTGGCATTAGGGTAAATGAGTATGATTATTGCTTTTTGCGCAGTAGTAGGTGGTGTTGCGTATGTATGTAGATATACATACACGCCGCCATTTACTCGTTTATTATTTTTTTTTTCTTTTTTCGTTACAAAAATAAAGAAAAATAAATATGTATATATATATATTGCCAAAAGACCCGATTATTTGTGCGGGATACGTTAACTTAATCGAATAATTATATGTAAAAAAATTATATTATAGAAAACTTATATCCAAAAAGGTATAATAATAATAATAATAGGTAATATAAAATATATATGTATATAATGCTTAAAATTAAACGTTAAAAAAATTTTGAAGGTTTGAATTTGGAAAGAATTTGGAAAGAAATTTTGAAAAAAAAAATGAAAAATAAAATAAGACTCGCTGCCATACTCAATTACACACACTTTCCACGTTTGATTTTTCAAGCCTCCCCTGCGCGATGGTCGATTTTCAACTTGACGATCGATCTTACGAAAAAGGAAATCATCGTATAATATCTCTTTTCGTAAAACCAAGCAAAAAAAAAACAACTCGATGAAAATTAACCACGCGAGACGAATGAAAAAGCTCACGCCTCTGGTAACTGTGTACGCTCTCTGTCACAAAGTGTATGTATTATTATATATGATAAAATATCTTCCTTTCGACGTACCTATAAACACATACCTATATACGTGAAGAAAGAAGAAGAGCATGAAAAAAGACAAAAAAAAAATGGTTCATTAATATTATACACCGTTTCGTATATACACATATATATAGTCATCAACAATCGTCCTAACTCAACGCAATTGGACACTCGAATTCGCGTCATCATATATATACACATATCGCTATACTATATACGCACAACTCTTCTTCTCCCGTATCAACGGTCATTGTTTCCCCGCGCGTAAAATTTCAACGCGCGCGGCTGTGGTATTTTTTTTTTGTTCTTTCTTTAGTTATATTTTTGTTTTTTAGATCGATGGTATATATCGCGGAAGTTGTTTTCTTCAACCGTGTGAGGTTATATATAGGGTTACCGAAAATTGCTAGATCGAGCGGGAGTAATTTAAGAGCGTCGAAGTAGGTATATAGTTTTTTTTGCGAATAACAGCGAGTGAGAGAGAGAGATCGAGAAACATATAATGAGACGGCAGAATTGCGAGCTCGCATGTCGATTGTTTTTATATACGCATAGATATTTTGCTATGTGTGTGTGGTTTATATATGTGGGTGAACTGTAGATCGCTTTTAGAAACGTTATTAGCATGTAATTTACAATTCTCCATACACGCGCCCGTTTAATATTACTAATATTACGATTTCACTATTCGTATAGCGCGCAGCTTATTGTGTTTAATTAATGATATACTCTAATGTTTAATTAAAACAAATTGATCAAGTGAATAGCTCGCAAACGATCGTTATAAACCCAAATATTACATCATATCGCGAGTGCAAAAGATGATTTTAAGCTTCTATAAAATACCCCAAACCTCTAGCTTTTAAAAACCTACCAAAACATGCATACACCCAACCTTTCAACGCATCAACAACTCTTTAATTTTCTTATAACGCAACTATGTTGGACATATCGGCTATATATATATACGCGGCGTGCACGCATAGAATGTTTTCCGCACATATCGTCGCGGCGTCATTTTCCCGATAACGAGATCGCAATTGAGTTCGCGGAACTCAACACACGCGAGCATATATATATATCTAGCGCGCAGTAGTCGCCGCGCAATAAGTATAGCATCGTCGTCGTCGTCGTCGTTCGTTGTTTATTTGGTCGATGCGTGCGGCGAGAAGATGTGCGTTTTATTGGATTCCGTGCATGCGAGGATGATGTGCATGTGTGTGTGTGTGTGTGCGTATATGCGGAAAGTTACGTGCTGATTGCTAATTCTACAGTGCCATTTGGTGATTAAGGTGTATTATTATTTTTTTTTTCTGTTCTTTCCTTGGGTGGTAATAGAGAAGAATTCGTTGAATGATAAATTTACGAATGTATATATCACGAGTGATATCGTGAAAGGTTTTGTTATACGCGTATACACGTGGAGATTATAAAGTTAAATGTATTTTTAAATACAGCTATAGTATATATATAGTCGCGCTATGTACCAGCACAGATATCGCGTGAATCGATATATAGGATATTTAAAATTAAACGGATTCATTAAGGACGTATAATACATATACGCTGAGCTGCACTGGTATACTTTCGATTCAAAAATAATGTGACAGTAGTTCATTAACCGACTTTACACAATTTATAAGTGCCAAATGCTCTTCATTGATATATTAAACCCGTCAACGACTTCTTCTCTGAAATTTTCTCTTGCATTGTCTATATATATATATAGCTTCAACTTACACTTTACCTATCCAAGCGTTAAGTAAAAAATAAAAAAAATATTATCACATTATAAGTGTATCTTATTTCATACAGCAATGCTTATGATATCCTCGCGCTTATACGCAATTACATAGATATAAAGAATATATAAACTCGAAAAGAAGAAAGAAAGAAAAAAGTGCAATTACTAACCGAGATAACGTGTTCTCCTTTGCCAGCCTTAGCGATCAGGTCCCAATCAATAGTATCGGCGTAGCAGAGGTTAGCATTCTTTTCGAAGCGTACCGAGCCACGTGTTATGTCGGTTAATGAGTGCAATCCAAGCTCTTGGAGATCCTGCATCTCGAAGGCGACGAGAGCGTAGTTGATGAACAGCTGGTGGCCACGGATCACCGCGAGGTTCGGAAACAAACTCCCGATGCTCTTCAGTCCTTGTACTCTGCAAGCGCACAACGTGATTGTTAGTTTATTAAGGTGTGGGTTGGATGAGGGGGTGGATTTTTTTTTTGGTAATTTAGGGAAGGGAAAATTTGTTATGGATATTATTGACATTCACGCTACTACTTAATTTTGAATTTTAAGAAAAAAACTCTTTGGTAGGTTGTAAGTTTAGTGAAGAATTACAACGTATCAAAGAGTTTTATTCTTTAAATTGAAAATTTAATGAGAAAAAGGGGAACCCAATTTTGAGTAATAGCGTAGGTATCACATCGCATTAAAGTGTAATTTTTTTCTTTTTGTTTTTTATAAAAGTTGAACCTTTAATTTTATGGTTGTTCTTGAAAGGTATACTTCACTTTTTATTAACCATCGGTAATTTATTAAGTTTTTTTTTGTGGAAACTGACATTGTAAAATGTTCTATATAAATGTTTTCTAATGTTTTTATATAAAACATGTGGTCAGTAAAATTGTACAATATAAGGTAGGACACTTGTACAGGTTTATACTTATAATACATAATTTAGAATATTATAAATAGCGTGCTGATGACATTGTTCGATGGTGCTATCTATGACAGTGGTGTAAAAAGTAACAACTTTCGAGCAAATTATGTAAGAAATATTATGTTTAAACAATCTAGTTTGCTAATACGTTTTTCTTCGCTACATTTATCTCAATAAAGATATAACAATTTTACACATATATTTATGAAGAAAAATATCTTATAATATATAAAAATTCAAGAGGCTATACATTTAAAAATCAAAATATAAAAGAAACCATCGTACTTTGACCAAATAACCATAAATTTTTCAAAGTAAGAAACTAATAAATACCTGACAACAAAAAACCCACACACAGCAAGCGACATTGGAATCATTCGGCACTCTCTTACCTGTACAGCAGAATGTATCCGGTGATTTCCACGAGATCGGGAAAGACGAGATTCTCGTAGGCTTTTGGATCGCCCTCATCTATCAGGAGGATCTGCACAAAACCCTCGATGACGTGGCATCCGTTCAACTTGTAGAACTCGGTTATTTTGTTCCTTATGTCTATACTTTGGCACACTGTGAATACAAAAGAAAGAGAAAAGCAAATGTTATTCCATAGGATTCAAAGATATTCGTACTATATACTATAATAGAGATGTAGATTGTGTACATGGCAGCAGCTCATTGGTATTTTTATGTTATCATATATTTATATATTTTATTGTGGTAACAACATTTTAAAAAAGATTTGCGAACTGTTGGTATCTTTTGTATATATGGATATACTAAAAACATTTATCGTACGTTACTTTTTCATATATAAAACGAGATCAATCAACTATTTCCGTACTACGGATATTTTTATACACTACTCTCGTTCGAATCAATTAAAACAACCATCACCTTATATATACACCCAACGAATAACCCTACTTCATACGCGTACAATTCCATCATAAGTACAAACCATTCGCTATAAAAAAAACATATATATACATCCTTCCCAATCTCGACATTCCATCGTTCCAAAATCTCTCCTTCCCTCTATACTTTTCAATGGCACACTTACTCTCATCAACGACAGACAATAAAAAAAAAAACCAGCACTCGCACGTACACCTCTTCTCGCCTCTTACGTAAATAAATATCCCGACTTTTTTCAAAGACACATACATACACACACGTACCGGCGTCGCGCGCGCTCGTGCAATAACACTTTTACGGTCCACGTGGACTATCGCTCGTGTGGGGAAATGTTTTTTTTTTTTTTTTTTTCAAGGCCGCTCATCAAAGCCGTTTACGATGCGGAAAAGGCCTTTGAACGCGTGTACATAAGCAGCGTTTCCTCTCTTTCTCGGTCGTTCGCTGTATATGTATACACGTGCTGCGTTATATGTCGCATGTCCATGTGTGCGGTCTCTTCTTCGTTGTTGTCGAAAAAACACGCTTGATTATTATTTGTCGATAATCTAAGATAATAAGGCGATTTATACTTTTTTAAAGGGTTTTGAAAGATATCTACTATCGTTTGTTATGTAAATCAGCTGCAGCAGCAATGTTTTCGTGTATATATATATACCGAATTACCATAACATTCGTCAGGATTGCAATCGGGACTATGCACCTACCCAACAGCAGGTGTGCATGTATATACAGTATACACATATATATGCATACATACACATACACACAGGATAGACACGTGCGCGCGCGCGCGAGCATACCTATATAGCCGCAATATTTATAGGCGCGATATTGCACGCGAGGCCTTGAAACTGTATTTACACTTGACCTCGTCGAAAAGCACTATCTACGCGTATATATACATACACACGTGTATGCGTGAACACGAAAATCGACAATAAAAAAAACGAGAGAGAGAAAAAGAGAAAACTATAGTGCCGACAGTACACGTGTGTGTGTGTGTGTGGTATCTGCGACTTTTTTTCACTTTACGGTGGTATCTCTCGTGTGCGCGTATAAGCTTTTCCTTGTCGGCGCGGTTCTTTCACCTCTTCGAAGGTTTGATACAGAGATAATCAATCGAAGGAGGAGAGAGAAGTAGTTCAGACATCGGAGGTGAAGCGGATCAGGCGTGTACGTCAGTGGAAAAAAAAAATGAGCGCACGTGTGCATCGGCGATGAACTACACACGTGTGTGTGTGTGTGTATACATGTGAATTGAGAAAAAAAAGATAGGAAAAATTCCAAATGTTTTTGAAAAAATTACCATAATTCTAGTAAAGCCACCACACAGGCTGTAAAAACCCAAAAAGGTACCATAATTTATAGAAAATTTTGCCATAATTATAGGAAAAATCACTATAATGGGTTTTCACAGCTTATGGTGGCTTTACTAGAATTATCGTAATTTTTCCAAAAACATTTGGAATTTTTCCTAGCTTTGTTTCTCAGTGTGGGACGACGATTAAAATGGTCTGTTTTGAAAATAACTCATTTGCTGTTGAAGGATTTTTAAAAACTTTCAAACAATACAGTGGAAACAATAAGATTATCTCAACAAATTTACTGGTTTCTTTACTACCACATAATACTTATATAATATACATATATACTACAAAGCACAACCGCTCCGATAAAAAGTTCTTTCACCCCACGCACGATCAGCGACCATTCAAAGCGTTATACATATATACACGAAATTAACGATTCAAAATCCCGCATTCCCGATGTCTATATATATATATATACTTGGTCCGATTGCACTATAGCCACCTATATACATCGTCATCCGCGCGCTAGAGACATAACAATAACTCATCCGAACTCCAATCGTTACACCCCGAACCGACGCGTCGAATGGCCGCCACGCGAACGCATTCGTATACATCCCCGAGAGCAGTTACCATAGAACATTTCATCGCTTGCTAGTACATACTAGTACATACTACTACTACTACTACTATGCGGCAATGCGTCTCAATAACGCGGACGCTGACATTGGCATACGGCCGTTCTCGATATCCATCCCCTTCTCTCTCCTCCTTTCCGCCACATTCGCGCGTGAGCTTGCACACACCCATTGACCCATCTAAACTATAGCAACCTAATAATCGACGTGTAACACTTTCGATAATTATACATGCTATGGTGGGGTTGGGGTCTCTATAGAGAAGTTGCGTTTTTTTCTCTATTTCGATCTATGTATATATATATTTGGAGCTATGTATTATATGGATTGAATCGGGGATATAGTTGCGCTATTAACGTCGAGCAGCGCGGTTCATTAGGCGGCTATAGAAACAGATTCTCCCTGGTCTATTGACTCGCGTGCCTCGCTCGGCTCTCGTTGATGCGTGATGATCAGTTGCGGAGGGTAAAGTGAATGCAGAGGGGGCCTGCGGGGGGTTATGTGAGTGCGAGTATATAATTTTGGTTATGGTCTCACGTGTACAGGTGTGTATTAGTCGTTCACAAGACGATTATATCTATATATGCTCATATAAATTGAAAAAAATATTTGTGTTTCGAAACAATAAGATGTCCACGTCAAACACTATTTATTTCAACGAAAATAAAAACCACCTACCCGCACTGCAAATTACCACCCCCATTCACTTAGCAACCGCACGCATTAACCTTCTCCACTTCCCTCTACACTCAACTAATTACCAGCCACTTTTACCTCTCTTCATAAAAACCTTCGCAGACGTGAAATCTCCCCACCGCACATATCACACCACCACCACCGATCGCGTACGTAAACTACTTCGCGTTACGCGTTGCGTATATATATAGCGTCTACCGCCTACACCGAAATTGCATCTAAAAATACTTGCGCTATATATATACAGCAATGAGGGATGCATATACGCGGCATGCATGGATACATCGCATGTGTGTAGCCTTTGACCTAACGCCGCCGCTGTTGCTGATTTACAGTTACGCGCGCGCGCGCGAAACGAGACTCGCTTTCCCAGGCATGTGTGTGCCCGAGCTTTGGCTATATAACGGGCCTGGTGCAGTGATGTCGGCGTTTTTTGGGATTCTATAGTGCGATTTCGTTTGAGTGGTTTGGAGTTTTTTAAGTTGTGCTGGGTTAGATATACACCAGGGAGGAAGAGAGAGAGAACGTGAAGTGGAAGTGGAAGATGCTGTATAGTGTTATTTGTATTGGTTTATGTTATAATTGGAATTTTTTCGGTTACCTTTTGTTATTTGAAAGACATGTCGCGTATTATTTAAAAAAAAATTCTGGTATGAAGTAGGATTTACGAGATTTTTCATATTATACTATGGCTATACTATTTGTTTATTTATTTAGTAAGGTTATGATCATCATCATCACGTTCGAGTTTTAATTTAAAAGTTAATTTCAGCGAGTTTAAATTATACGACGATACGTAATTTTCGATAAATATAATAGTGAATTTTTCTTATACCATTTTAATTATTCAGTTTTAAAAACTCAATTCAACAATTCAATCTTAAAAATTCAAAGACAAATCAAAGCATAGTCTTATTGTTATGATGACAGATTTCATCCATCACTTTTCTAAGAATAGATATAAATTTAAATTTAAAATATTAACATTACCACGAAACATTCGTCCACTACCATACCTTCAACATCACGCCAATCAACTATATATATACACTCTTTCCCTAAAAACCACATCAAAACAATTCAATCACACACACACACACTTCCCACCCTCAATATTATACGATTCAATCACGCGCGCACGACATTACACCACCTTTACCCCAACTCTGTATATACCATATAACCCACGCATACATGAAACACAGCAATTTTCGCTCATGTGCACGCGCTGAATTAAAAGCCCTCGTTTGACACATTCGAATGTGGAGAGAAGGGAGGAGGAAACGGTCTCTCTCTCTCTCTCTCTCTCTCTCTTGATCTCCGAAAATTACATCCTGTCAAAAGCCCAGCGGCGGCGGCGGCTCGCAGCACGCGACGGGTGACCACGACGAGAGGCGGTGCGCGTGCACGAAGTGAATAATAAAAGAGCGAGTGTGTATGTGTTGTGAGTACTGATTAAAGGTTCTTATACAGTTTTGGTAGAGGGATATTTTGCTGGTTATGATTTTATTAGGGTTGACGAGATGAGGGTTTACGTTGTTATTTCTTGGGTTTTGGGAGGGCAGAGGTAATTGTATTTTTTTTAATGTTTATAGATGCAGAAAAGAAACTATGTTATGTGTTGAGTGATTAATATATCCAACAATTGTAAAACTATTTAATCCGCGCGTTTTCATAATTGTAAAATACAGCATTTCGACAATACCCCCCCCCCCGAGATTATTATAAAATCCCTATCAAAATAAAGCGATATATAATCTCAATTTAATGTTTACAACACCACAGACATAACCGCACAAAATAAACACAAATCCCCTTACCTTCTCTAATCCTCAAACTCTTCACGGATATATATATACACATCTGCACGTGCCGATAAACACCTCAAAACCTCAAGACAAATCGCCACTTAAACATACCCGCATATATACACGCACACACACACACATACACACACGTCAGAACCTTTCCGCAACCATCCCTCCCAACAAATCTCCATTCCACGCCCCCTTCACTCCCCATTAGCAATACGATCGGCTTCTCTCTCTCTCTTTCTCGTAAAAGGAAAGCATCTACCTCTCTCTCTCTCGATTTTCCACGCCGCCTAATTGCGCGTAATCGGCGCTCGTCGGGCATTAGCATTTTCGCCGACTTTTCAAAGCAGCTGCGCAACCTGTTCTGCCCTCTCTCGTCCCCCCTCCCCCCTCTTCTCATGTCTGTATATATACGCGTAGTACGCGTCTATACGGGTAAGCAAAACGGAGCATACCCGATAAGCGTAGCTTTAATGAGGCAGAGAGAGAGAAAAAGGAGGGATAGAATATCGAGTGTATGTGTGTGTGTATGTGTACACCGCGGGTTATGATTAATTTCAATACAGCTGAGCGAATATGTGCGAAAACGACGAGAGGTTTGTTACTTGTCATCGGTGAGGTGTAGTACGCATATACCTAGAATAACGTATCGCGTGTATGTATCGATGCGACACAGCACAAAGTATATCGATATATGCTACATGTATAAGTTGTGACGGGTTTATCATGAATTGAATGTTGTATAACGCGTCGATGATATGCTCGTGCGCGCGTCACTTTTTTTTTCTTTCTAATTCACGTATAACCGCGATGATATAGACTATATATTGTTACAACCATATAATGCAAATTTCCACCTTTCATGCGTATACATATAACGTACGCGAACGTGTGCGTTTCCCCAAACAGAGAGAGAGAGAGAGAGTGAGTCAGTCAGTCAGTCGCGTCGTCTCCGTGCGTGCATTCTAAGAGAGGCACAAGGAACCCCGCGATTATACGACGATGCCAACTTGTGCGAGCTGCGGTAGTATTTTCGGCGTTGTTTTTGCAAAAGGAATGGGACGAGAGAGAGAAAGAGATATTAGATGGTTTTCTTTGGAACGAGTGGGACGCGCGTGCGGTCGTTTTAGTTGGATAAGTATACAGGAATGAATTTGAGGTACATTACGTGTGATATCTATATAGGGTATGCGATAGTTATAAGATTATTATATATGTGATCAGAGGAGTTTTCTTTTTCTAAAAGTTATCCAATTATCTCAGGTCGACCAAACTGTCATAGTAACATTTTACGTAAAAATTCTCTTCTCACCCCGTGTCTATATAACTTAATACCTTAACACACATACAACCACTCGCGTGTAATTACGTAATTATACAATCAGTCAATGGCATCGCAAACGTTTCCCTTTTTCTCTCCCTCTTTCTCCACGAGCAGATCGCTCTATTCGCAAGAGCAACATCAGCACGCTACACCTAATCGTAGAAATCCCTTAACAAGCTGCTATAAAATTATACTTTAAAAAAAAAAAGAAGAAGAATCCTTTGGAATCCCATCTAGTTGCCGCCAACTAACCTCCCTTTAATCAACGCACGCACCTGCCGCAACGTCTCAATCGTTTAAAACGCAGGACGAACGAGGGAGAGAATTATTTTTTTTTTTTTTTTCATTTCATCGCCTGCTGCTGCTGTTGCTCCTGCTTGCACGCGCTTGGTTACTATATATATATACTGCTGTTGCTAATGAATAACAGATCGGCGTGGATATGCGGGGGGGAGGAAGGGAGGACAGCTGGAATTTATGCGCAAACGACGTCGTAATTGCTGCCGAAGTGTCTGAATATACTCTATACTACTACTCCGCGAGCGCGCGCGCGTCACACTTATCGCGTCTAAGGGAACACACGACGTTGAATGCACGTGAGAATTGAATAAGATGACGGTTTGATATAACTTGACTGCAAGTATATGTTAGTGCCGTCGTTTGATATATATATTCATCGGAGAAATCGCTTGATAATCGCGTTTGAATTTTTTTAAAGAATCCTATATATCGCTCGTTGAGATCACTTAAGCTCGGTCTTTTTTTCTTTTTCCTTGTCTCTCGTGTACACATGCACGATACTATTGAATTCCGCTTCTTGTTTACATCTCATTCCGACGCGCGGCGTGTATAATACGATAATTGAGAAAGATATATACGCAGCGACGTCAAAAGTGCCAGTATGTGTATATATATATAATTGACAAATTGTTTAACATTTTCGCTATGGTTAACGAACGTTCCTCCTCACCGTCATCCTCGTTAATTGTATCGACTATATATACGCGCGCGTTTACCGATGCATCGTCGTTATAAGACACACGCGGGCATTAATATTTATATACAAAGATGGAAACGCCAGCGGCAAGGCGCGAACGACGACGCCGAGAGCGCGGATTTTAATTGACAAGATCGGAATTGAAATCCAACGAGTGATGAAGGCGTTTATTATACTAATTATCGGTGAGAATATGATACGATATATCTATACGTGTGTGAGCTTTTTATTGTGGTATAAGAGAGCTCGCGACATTTTCTTTTATGTATATTTTTTTTTATCAAGCTAGTTTTTTTGTCTGTTTCCATATATATAAGAAGGTATATATTGGCATTCGTTAACCGTTATCACGACGTCGTTTGGGAATTCAAATTGCCGCAGAACACGCAAATTCCTGAGCTACCACCATTTTGAAAATTTCTACGAAACCCGTTCCCTTATCCTCATTCCTCTCTCTCTCTCTCTCTCTCTCTCTCTCTCTCTCTCTCTCTCTCTCTCTCTCGCTTCCTCCATAGGCACTCCTGCAAAACCGATACTTTTACCGTATAATAAATATAAATTTTGCATTTTCTTTTATTTTACTTTCATTCTCGCCTTAACGGACTTTCTAATATATATTTCATTACAAAATATTCCGAATCACACGTACATATTAAAAGTACCACATTTTCTCTTCACCTAATACACCATATATTACATGGAAAAATTTTCCGAACACCTATACCGCATCTCTCTCACTCTCGAAATTTTCTGATATCTCTTAAAAAGAAAAAAAAAATATCACGCGACCTCGTAGATACACATATACATATACATATACATACAGGAAGAAGAAGGAGGGGAGCAAAAAAAAAAAGAAGAAAAAAAAAAGTCGGGCGCCGGTATGCGCTTAATCACCGGCGCCTGCGGTCTGGCGTGACTCTCTTCGATCCACGCGCGCTCGCGCTCGCTCCCGGATTATTCAATCTGCGTGCACGGAAGCGTAGCAGCGACTACAGCACAGTGAGAGAGGAGGAACGGGTGGAAAAGGGGGGGAAGGAGGGAGACGACGGACGTCGCGGCGCCGCTACATATACGCATTGCGAGTATGTATACGAGGTATATAACAAGGTGGATGCACCTGATCGAGGTGAGAGACTGAGCGAGAGAGATTTTTTGAAGTAAAAATCGTGCTTGAGGTGTATACTATAATGCGAAATGCAATGGAAAGAAAGTAGAAAATGTGGTGTATGATTTCGAAGTTGAAAAGTGATGTAGATGTAATGAAGGTTATAATTGACCAAAGGGTGTAGTATATAGAACTTTTGGCATACTATTACATTTGGTATACTTATATGCGACTATGCTGAATATATTGGTTTTTGAAAACTCGCACGAACAAGAAATTTACAATATAAAACGCACAATTAATGGAAAGATTCTCTTGGAAAAACTACTTCATTTATATATTTTATACGCGGATTTCCACGGCAAATTAATTTTTCAACTCTACTCCAACGACAACCATTTTTCATTATTCAACATAATATCGAATTCCCAATACCTCAATATACATATGTTATTATCCGCACATATCACAAAAAACCTCACCGAAATCGCACCTCATAATAAGAAAAAGAAAAAATCTTCACCTCTATACCTATAACCATATTTCTCAGCAACGAAGCTCCGAGTACACCTCCCTCACACTTCACTCGAAGAAAACGAGCGTGCGCACAGGACCGATATATATATACATACAGAGAGGCGTGCGTATTTATATGTATATATCTATACACGTGAGTATATATATGTGATTGCGGACTATAGAACAACTGAGGGATGGGAGGCGGAAGGAAGGGCATTAATAATAATGAGTAACTTAACCTTCGCGAGGTCTTCTATTTTCGTATACATACATATATATCCATACATATACATGTATATATAGCGTGCGCGTAGGCACTTACAACAACCACCACCATCGCCGTCTGGTCATAATTTCAGTTCATCGCCTTCGTATCGAGTTATTTAATTCGCGCCGCCAAGCGTTGCTAGAGTCTCTCTCACGTGTAT
>JAWWEQ010036148.1:0-20180 GCA_035583055.1 Torymus tubicola
GCCTGGAGAAACGGTTACGCGTTATTAATTACACGGCGCGGTAGAAATGCGTGCACGCTTACCTTTACGTCGATTTCTGGTGAATATTCTTATTTCCACAAAGACAAGTCTGTTCCGCTGGTAATCAGGCGGCGGCGAATGCAAGTGGCGAGGTGAAGTTTTTCCTCAAGAATTCTAGTTCGATTAAATACGGCAGGTGATACGAGTCTGTCGCAATAATTCTAACATTAACTCCTCGAACTATCATGGAAGTTTTAGTCACTCTAGCTTCACGCAATACTCTTCTTGAGGTAGTCTCGGCTTAATCAAAATTAATTTCGGTTCGAAAGATTTCTGAACGAGTAAGTCAAAATCGCGTCTTTCGTTTACTAACTGATTATTCCGAATGTTATCAAAATGGCTGCATCCATCCGCCGATGTCTGCTAGTCATTACGTCGACGCAGCACTAATTCTGCATCGACGCGCCATCTCGCGTTCGCGTAACCGAAACGCAGCGATCACAAACTATCTCCGACGTCGGCACGGCTGGCCGTGACACCCCCCACCCAGATGTCACGTATCCTCTGGTGAGTGACTCTGCAACCACGCTCCGACGTCGTTCGCACCTGACAAGGGGTCTAGGATACGCAAAAGTTAACCAAATAATATAGAAAAATAAGAAAGCCTTTATTCTATTTTATCAACTATATACTATTTACATGTGTACCATGACCCACTCTATCTATTTCTATTTTGATACTTTTGCCTATAATAATAAGGGTTGAGCGGATCATGGCTCCTGGTGTTGGGGCAGGTGGCGGGATTTTGGACGTTTAAATGCCCGCAAAAGAAGCAGAGCCTCGGTTGCCTAGTCTCCCCTGGAAGGCATCGCCCGGAAGACAGAGCTCTTGGTTGTGACGGTGTTAAAACTTCCGGGACGACGGTCCTGCCCCTCGACGGCCTCCTGCTTGAAGTGCTCCTCTGGCGGTTCCTGGGACGACTTCTGGGGCGACTCGGACGCTTTTCTGGAACAGGAGATCTCGCTCGAGCAGGCGTCGGTCACTGTCCGCTTTTAACAGCTCGTTCCACTGCTCTAGCCTGTTCTAATTCGGCCTGCACTCGAGCCGCCTCTCTCTCCTTCGCCTCGCGGAGACGACGGGCTTTCTCAAGCGCCTCATGCTTCTCTTAGGCCTCTCTGGCCCTCCTCTCTGCCCTCTGTTTGCGGAAAGCCGCCGTCGCCGCGAGTTTCTCCTTCCTGGACGTCACGAGGTGATACCAGGTACCCGAGAAACCTCTCGCCCCGTCGTAGTCGTGGAAGTCGTCCCACTCCCTCATGACCGCTTCTTCGAACTCTCTCGTCTTCCTGGTGAGCTCGCGCGATGCCACCAAGTCGGCTTCGAGTTTCTTCCAAGCTGGGGCCATGGGAGAATTGACTCCTTCCTTCCGCGACTGTGGTTTCTCGACAGGTTCCTTTACCTGTTGAGAAACTGGGGCGAGATCCTCTTCACTGGCCCAACTCAAACGCTTCTCTGGCTGCACAGGCTCACATACTTGTGCAAAAGGGCTGACCTTCACTTCTTCGCTACCTAGGCTACACACCAGGGTAGCGAGGTCGATAGGGCGTCTCGGCCTCCGCAGGATCGCCTCCTGTGGAACTGCAGGCTCCTCTATCGACAGTTCCATAATCGTAACGAAGGTTCCTTCTTCACCTCAGCCTGGCATGATCGACGTGCCAAACTCTGGTAACCCCCAGCCTGTCAACGGGTTGGCCAGGATGATTCGCACCAGCAGCTTTCCGACTAAATCAACCAGTTGCTGCTGGCTCATATTGCTGGCGTACATCGTCTTGCTGAAAAGGAGAAATTTTGCGGTTATCCTTATGAACCTTAGTTCGGATTTGCGCGTGTTCTCCGGGGGCTAACGGAAATGGGATCGCCGCCTAATACACGATTTTTCGACCCTTTTAGCCGACCGCGTGGTCTCTTAGGGGGTTCGCTCGCATCAGGCACGGGGTTGGTTGATACGGGAGTAGGATCGACCTGCTTCTGTATAACTAAAGTAGTATTCCTTGCCTTTCTCTCCCGCGAGCTTGATTAGTTATACCAACCTCGTCCTGAATTTGCTCAGTGCCCACTGGCGACTGAGTTCTCGCTTGCGGCGGGTCGGTCTTCGCCGATTCGCTAGAATCCCTCGGTTGTTCGTCTTCGTTATCCCCGGGCATTCTGTCGGCGTAAAATGGCTTCAAATGTTCTGCGTGGACCAAATCTTCAATATCTCCTTCCTGGTCCACTAATTTATACGTGTTTGGCCCTCTCTTCTCTAAAATTTCATATGGGCCAACGTATTTTGATGCCAATTTCGCCATCACTCCTTGTGCGGCCGAGAATTACACTCGATTCTTCTTCCACACGCGATCTCCGACCTCGAATTTAGGTTCTTGCCGCCGTATACCTCAGCATGACGCTCTTGCTCTTCTCTTGACCTGCGGCCAGCGTCCTTCCTCTTCTCACACGTACCTGAAGTTTTTCTTCATTAGGCGTGTGAGAGGGTCGGCAATCATGGCGAAATCGGGAAGGAATTTCCGATAACACGATGTCATACCAAGGAATCGGCTTAGTTGCTTAAGGTTCTTAGGCTCGGGATACTACATAACCGGAGCTATCTTATCCGGATCTGGTCTAAATCCATCTCGATTGACAAGAACGCCGAGATATTTCACCTCATTTATTCCGAAAAAGCTCTTCTCTCGGTTGATCGTGAGGCCTACTTCATTGATCCTGGCCAATATGCGTTTTAACATCACCAGATGTTCTTCAAAAGTCTCCGTAGCGATGATGATGTCGTCTAAATAAGAGAACGCATAAGGCTCCAGACCTATTACACGGTCAATCATGCGCTGAAAGGTGGCTCCTGCGTTCACTAGGCCATATGGCATCCTTTTAAATTGGAAAAAACCCATACTGGGAATGGTGAACGCAGTTATCTCACGTGAAGATTCTTTCAAAGGTATCTGATGATATGCGCTGCTCAGATCTGAAGTTGAAATATAACGGGCAGCTTAAAGCTTCCGTAAGATCTGATCCATATTTTGCAGCGGATATGCATCTCCCTTTGCGGACGCGTTCACTTTGCGTATGTCTATCACCATGCGATGTTTATTGCCAGCTTTCGGGCACCATGAATGCAGGATTAGACCAGGGACTTCAAAATGGTTCGATCAATCCGACTTCTAACATCTTTCGCACTTGTCGGTGCATTTCGTCTTCTAATTTTCTCGAGATGGGGTATTGTTTTTGCCGGATTGGTCGTGTAGTTCCAATATCTATCTCATATTCGGCCCAGCTCGTGCAACCGAGCGGGGCATCATCCGGGGGTAATATTCAAAAGAGCTTATAACGCTGGATGTTATACGCTCTTTTGTTAGGTGGAGCTGATAAACGCTGGTGTTCTTCCAGCGTTATATCAGCTAGACCTGCAGAAGAAGCTTCCATCATGTCTAAGGAAGCTACCCTGATCTGTCTCGGATCATCTGAATTTGACGAAGAGATACAGGCTAGTTCTAGTCCGATACTTTTACTGGATTTTTCCATTATCAACCGTTCTCTACGGGGTCGTGCATTGTCTCGAATGCTCGAACGAAGTTGGAACCGACGTAACAGTCGACTTCCAAGTCTGGTATAATCGATACCAGCACATCTCGTTTGACCTCGCCCAACTCGAAGGGGAGGTCTACGTATCCCGTTACGCGGAGCAAATGATTGCCAGCGCCTCTGGCTCCTGGACCAGAGGCTGGCTGGAACGTACGTCCGCATTCTGTAGCTAACTGTAGACCGAGCGATCCCATCACAGTTCTCGATGCTCCGGTGTCATACAGCGCTCGAATGCGAAACCCTTCGATTCTCAGTTGGACCCACCAACGCAACTTGTCGGGTTGTACTGGGATCTGATTGGAGCTGGGTTCGAGCTCCTAGCGGTCACTGCCAAGTTCGTTGGTCGTCTTTCTTTCTTTTCAGACAATTTCAGGACCTCTAGCGTGGTCTCGGCGGATTTAGGCCCTTCTAATCGCGCCGACTCTCGTTTCCCGAGCAAGTCGGGCAGAACGATCGCCGATAACATATCCTGTCACATCTATAACATTTAATGGGTTCGACAGGTTTACTAGGCTGACGATTAAGGTCACCGCTAGACTCTCCCCTATCTTTCTCCTCGGGAGGTGCTCGACTTTCTGATTTCTTCTCCTGTCGAGGCCTTTCCGGTGGAGGTTTCCGTTTCTCCTGCCGATAATCCGTTTTTCGCCTGTAGTTGTTACCGGCTGAACGAGAATCCTGCTTGTTCCGAATCTCATTCAAGCCGGCCTCCAGTCTTGCGATGGCCGCTAGGATCGTTTGATCTGAGGGGCTTTCCTTCGTAGGAGCGCTGTCCTTTTCCCTAGTTTCTACCTCAAAGATCTTCGGTTTAGATAGCTTCACGGCTTTAGCCTTATATGCCACCTCAGGCAACATCGTAAGATCTCGAGTTGGTGGTGGCCGAAATAATCTTTCCGTCTCAAGGATTAATTTGGCTTCCCGTGTCATCTCTTGCAACTCGTCAATGTCCCAAAGTCAGCTCTTCTTACCAACTTCTGCAAATTTGGCCTCAAATTTCGATGTAACATATCGAGTTGCATTTCTTGACTGGGTAAGGGCTCCATCTTTCTTATGATAACCAGGAGACAGGTGATAAAGTCTCTTGATAACTCATCTTCTCCCTGTGTCCTGACGTTCGCTTCTACTAGCAACCTCTGCTGATATCTTCTGCCAGTGCTATACCATCTATGGGAGCATTTCTAAAATCTGACCATGTGTTCCATCGATTCTTCTCCACTTGAAACCACATGGCTGCAACGCCCTTCAGGAGTTCTGGCAGAGCTTGGAATACTTCTGCTTCCGTTAAGCTTGTCGAGCCTCTACACGCATCAACTCTTTAGGAAGGCTTCGATGCTCTGGCCCCTTTCGCCAGAGAAGGATACATTCCATTTCCTCACTATCTGACCGACATCGACAATAGGGGCGTTTCGTCCTCTTGTTGACAAGTCATCAACTCCACTGTGATAGAGGTTCTGGGAAGTTTCATCTCTCGAGAAACCTCCCCCTTCCCCCAGACTTTGGTACGGTTGATCAGCCGTGGCTGAGCCCTGTCAGCTAAATGTGCCTGGGGAGTTGATGCCTCTTCTCGGCTCGAGCTTGTCTGATATCGACAAGTGTACGTATCTTGCAAACGTACGTTCTCATTTCTCGGCCGAGGTCAATCTTCCTCCACCCTGGTGCTAGAAATCGCGCCTTGCGTGTGTCCTTTTGCCCAAAAATTTTTGGGATCGCTCCCTAAGGCGCACCTTTCGATTATATATGAAGCGTTTCACGTCAGCTCTCCAGGCGCGACGCGCGAGCGCGAAATCACGCTGTTTGCAGCTTGTGTTTGAAGGGCTAAGATGTATGTAAATAAAATAATCTTCAAGTGATTTCGATGTATTTTTTCCTCAGCTTCCCGATGGTGCTATTAGTTTCTCAAAATTTTTCAATTCTAACCTCAAAAAAACATAAAACGTGTTATATCTCAAAAACTATATTTTTAATATTATTGATGACCTGCTAGATCGAAAGAGGAGGAAATTTTACATGGATATAGCCTTTTTCTACATAGGGGTTCTTTTATTTTTTCGAGATATTATTTAAGAAATACAAGGCGCTCGACCAGCCACCGTGGGCGGCGTGCGTCACTGCAGCATCGGCGCGCGGCGGCATTTATTCATTCATTCATTAATTATTTAAGCACCGCTAGGGGGCTATTAATTGCATTTAGATACCCGTAAGTAATTATGCAGCAGGTAGGGCTTATAATTGAGTGATATGTAGCGTTGAAGTATTGGTTTTTTCGAAAACCGTTCAATATCTATACTATATTGTGCTATACTGCGATTTATCTGTCTTTCATGACAAACTTACTGCTATCCCCCTTCAATTGATTTATCTTTTTTTTAAACAAATATGAGTTTTTACCAAAGAGAATTAAATCGCATTGTGATGATCATGACCACAAAGCTTCCATGGCAATATCAAAAGATGAAAGAATGTTATTACTTTCCCTTGCCCCTAGATTTTGGTCTCGTAAAAATGTAATCGAAAGATTATGTTGTACGCAATGGGAAGCAAGAACAATACTAACTGAAGCTACTGATGGAAATATTTTGACGGTACCGTTGAAAAAAAAAAGAAAAGAGCTTTCTAATGAAACAAAAAATACGGTAAAAAACTTTTATGATCGTGATGATATCAGTAAATTATTGCCTGGAATGAAAGCTTTTATTTCAATAAAACAAATTACACGTTTAAAAAAGTTTACTTCTAGGTAATTTAAATGAAATTGATATTTTATTTAAATGAATATCCGGATGTTAAGATAGGCTATACAAAGTTCACACAATTAAAACCAAAACATTGTGTGTTGGCTGGAACAAGTGGCACACATAATATATGCGTATGTGTACATCACGAAACTATCAAACTTATGCTAGACGCAATTAATTTCAAACATTTGGAACATCGGATAAATGTTTCTTGGGTGACTGTTTGGATTGCGTAGCTAATTTTTCAAATCTTCAAGAAATTATGATGAAAAGTTTTAAAAACCATGGCATTCAAGAAATTAAATATGGATCATGGAAGCAAACGAATCACTGCTCAATAATCTTTGAAACGATAAAAGTTTCTAGCTTTCTTGAAATATTGAAAGACAAATTGCTTCATTCGTTTTCTGCTCAGTCGTTTCATTGGAATAATAATCAAGCCACTACATTTACAATTATAGTGTATTATAGCGAAAACGATGATCTCAAACACGAAAGTGTAGCTATTATTTCTGACAATTTAAATCATGATACCGTTTCCGTATATGAATATCAAAAAATTATTCTAAACTATTTGAAAGGTCATCATCAACTAAAAGAAAATTTATTATATAACCGATGGTGCAGCACAGCATTTTAAAGTAAAAGCTGAATGGCATTTTTTTGCCACTGCACATGGCAAAAATGGTTGCGATGGCATAGGTGGTAATTTAAAAAGAAGAGCCCGTAGAGCTAGCTTACAGCTTAGAGGAGCTCACAAAATCCTTACAGCCTACAATCTTTATAATTGGGCACAAATTTTAGTAAAGATACAAAGATTTTCTACAGTAGCAAAGAAGTTTATGAAAAAAATTTTTTGGAATTAAAAGTTAGATTCGATAAAGCAAAAGCCATTCCAGGTACTTTGAAATACCACGCTTTTATTCCAATAGATGAAAAGACTCCGCAACTTAAAAAAACTTCTTTAGCATCTAACTATGATTTATTTCCTGAATTAAAAAAGGCTAAAAATGTTAAAAAGATTTGAATATTTAAAAGCTTATGAACAATAATTATTATGATGGTAAGTGGAGTAGCTCCGATTGCACAGCGACTCTGCAGTGACGCACGCCGCGCGCGGTGGCTGGCCGAGCGCCTTGTATTTCTTGAATAATATCTCAAAAAAATCAAAAAATCCCTATGTAGAAAAAGGCTATATCCATATAAAATTTCCCCCTCTTTCAATCTAGCAGGTAAAAAAAAATATTAAAAATATAGTTTTTGAGATATAACACTTGGGGATTATTTTTTTTAGATACATCTTAGCCCTTCAAATACAAGCTGAAAACAGAATGATTTCGCGCTCGCGCGCCGCGCCTGGAGAGCTGATGTGAATAATAATTTTTCTAATAAAAATAAAAAAATAATTTTAAAAGTAGAAAAAAAAATTTCAATCCGCCAGCCAGTTCACCGCGGGTTTAATTCTGACACTCAGTTCGATTCCTTGCTTTGAGGTCGAATCTACTGAGGCTGTTAGCTCTACTGGCCTTTACTAGGCCAGCAACTGGTATTGGTTGAACGCTCGTCACAAATTTGTCGAGTGTTCAATCTCCTGCTGCTTCTCTTTACAACTTTTGGATTTTTAATTAAATAAAAATCGAAAATCTCGTTCGCCGATTCTCACGCCTATGCGCACCGTCTCTAACTATTTTTCTGTATACCAACAGTAATTTTCTGATTTTTCTCCTGAAAATCCTCGGACTTTTACTCCGAGATGGTTTACTGTTCGTCGCTTCTATCTACCTTCATTTACTATCACCTAATCAAAACTTTGCAAACCCAAACCGAAAAAAAATTTTTGGGGATTCGAACTTGATCCTAAAAAGCAGAATTTCTTACTATTCCCGAGCACACACACGTTAAGGGCGCCAGTTGTCACGGGGTGGTTTTTAGTCACCAAATGCTTTCATCCATGCGATTTGGTAATTCAAACCACGGCCTTTCTGTATCCTTTCCGTAGGCCGTAATGACCAGGTTAAAGTGCAGATGCTTCTATGTCGTGCAACACACGAGGTCTGAATCTCGCGCATTTATTTCTTACCAATGACGTGAACTCACCTTTAGTCACTGGTTTCATGTGCCGGCTATTCAGTTCTTCACAATGTACTATTCTTATATGCAACGACGGCGGAGGCGGCGGGGAACGGGGAATGTTAGTGTTTTTGAAAATAAAAAGCCGTCAGATAAAATATAAAATGGAAACAAGTAATTGTTAGGTTTATTAAAGTAAGTAATAAAAGTAAATAGAAGTATAAATTAATGTTTAATCAGCGAAAGCCCTAGCTATAACGGTGCGTCCACACGAAATTATACTAAGTCAGCTATCTGGGTACATCTGACTAGTATAGCGAAACTAGGTCACGAGCGCGTGGTACAAACCTTACCAGTTACAAATTGCCGGTCAATTGAACTTTGAAAATGACCTTGGCGACGGCGACGAGCACCAGGTCGACTCTCTCTCTCTCTCTACGCTCGCTCTCTCCGCACGAGAACGCCTAAACGATGCCGCGTTCCAGATATGACGAGCCTGGAGAAACGGTTACGCGTTATTAATTACACGGCGCGGTAGAAATGTGTGCACGCTTACCTTTACGTTGATTTCGGGTGAATAATCTTATTTCCACAGACAAGTCTGTTCCGCTGATAGGCAGGCGGCGGCGAATACAAGTGGCGAGGCGAAGTTTTTCCTCAAGAATTCTAGTTTGATTAAATACGACAGGTGATACGAGCCTGTCGCAATAATTCTAACATTAATCCCTCGAACTATCACGGTAGTTTTAGTCACTCTAGCTTCACACAATACTCTTCTTGAGGTAGTCTCGGCTTAATCAAAATTAATTTTGGCTCGAAAGATTTCTGAACGAGTAGGTCAAAATCGCGTCTTTCGTTTACTAACTGATTATCCCGAATGTTATCAAAATGGCGGCGTCCATCCGCTGATGTCTGCTAGTCATTACGTCGATGCAACTCTAATTCTGCATCAACGCGCCATCTCGTGTTCGCGTAACCGAAACGCCGCGACCACAAACTATCTCCGACGTCGGTACGGCTGGCTGTGACAGTGAAATGATTCAATAAATTCCTTATTCTGTGGATCTAGCTTTTCTCCTTTCTTGAGTGTCTTAATCAGTGGTTTTAATATTTTTGCGTAATTTTTTATAAATTTTCTATAATAACCTGTTAATCCTAAGTATGATTTTATTTCCTTTTGTGTTTTGGGGATTGGATATTTCACAATCGCGTCAATTTTGTCAGGATTCGGTTTGATTCCATTGGGCGTTATTACATGTCCTAGAAAAGGCACTTCTTTTCTCAGAAATTCGCATTTATCGATTTGTATTTTTAGGCTGTAATTTCTGAGTTCCTTGAATATAAGTTTAAGGTGATGTAGATGCTCTCTCAAAGATTTTAAAAAAGTTACTATATCGTCCATGTATACGAAACAAAATTTGTGTAAATATTTTATTAAGACTTTATCCATAAGTCGTTGAAAAGTTGCTGGAACGTTTTTAATCCAAAAGGCATCCTAACATATTCGTAATGTCTTTTTTCAACTGTAAAGGCCGTTTTTTCTATTGAGTCCTTTTCTACAGGTATTTGGTGAAATCATTGGGCTAAATCTAGTGTTGAGAAATATGAGCATTTGCCTACATTTTCTAAAATATCGTCCATCCGTGGTAATGGATATTTATCTTCGATAGTTTTGTCATTTAATTTACGGTAGTCGATGACCATCCTTCATTTCTTCTTACCACTTGCATCTGCCTTTTTTGGCACAATCCAGACGGGTGATGAATATGGAGAATTACTAGATCAAATGATTTCATCGTTTATTAATTTTCTGACTCTGAAGTCGAATGCCAATCTGCTATAATAATGTTATAAGAGTGTCGTCTCCTAATTCATATAAGGCAGGGACAGTAAGTGCATGTGTACCTATTGTTAGTTTATACACTGATTTGATTTCATAAGAGTATGGGAAAATAAATTTTGAAAATAATTCGTAAGCTATTTTCGGGTTAATAATGGATGAGGAGGCTCCTGGATCGACCAAAATTTTGAGTGGTGAATTATTTGTAATTATACGTGGTAAGTCGTGTAAGTTACCAATCGTATTTAAATTTACTATGTCGTTTCGGTTATATCGGAAACCTCTTGAAAATTTTGATTATCGGTGATTCCTTCATTTTCGAAATTTATATTTGCTTGATTTATTAAAAGGAATTCATCTTTACAGTTTGTTTCTTCTTCTTTTTCTTCTTTTTGCTCTTGTTGATAATATAATTCTTCGGAAACGAAATTTGCAGTCCCAGTACTTTCATAGAAGTTATTTGTTCTTGGCGTAAAATTATTTTGTGGTCTTGGAATATTTGACTTATTAACTAGATAACCACAAGATTTGTTAGTATTTCTTGTGTTTGTTGACATTGGTGTTGGTTGAAAATTTTGCACTCGCGGTGGGTTATTAGTAGTTTTATTAGTATTATTATTATTTCTTACAAAATTATTATTGTCAAAGTTTACCGGATAAAAATTGGGCGTTGCTTGTACGACAGTTGGTCGTGGTTGATATAAAAATGGATTTCCGTTTCTTGATGTTCCGGGTACATTAAAAGAATTCATAATTTTTGTATTTCCAGTTGTGGCAAATGGATTAATATTTTTAGTAGTGTTCACTGTTCCAAAAACGTTTTGCTTAGATTTATTTTGACGTTGGCTTGCAAAGTTGAGCAAAGCTGCTTGTTGCTCGTGATTATCGAGTTTACGGCATTTTGTTAAACATGCTTCAATATTGTCTAATTCGAAATTTATTAAATACGAATGGTAGGGTTCTTTAATACCGTTAATGAACGTACGTAATACGTTTTGATACGTTTCGTGTAGAGTCAATTGTATTAAAGAATAGGGTTAGAGGGAATATAAAAGCATTTCAAAGACTTACAAAGTGGGGTCCAATCTAGACGTACGAATACTGTGATACAAGGATTGAAATACCAGTTGCTTCCTTCCTTGATAATTTTCGTCCCGTAGTTGGAGAAGAATCTAGATTTCAGCAACCTCGCAGTATCCTATCCGTAGCGCCAGTTAATTTGTAGTCCACACTATGTCTCGATCTCACACACAATACATTGGTCTCAGACACACGAGGTATTGTCGTAGGAATAATTAAATAAATTCTAGACAATAAAATGGTGAGATTTTATTAATAAGAGATTCGTCTCTCAAACGTCCGTACAGAGAAGGTTCCCGACGAAGACTGCTTGATAGTTATATTTTAAGATTAGCGTACAAAGCTATAACATATGGGCAGTTCTCTGGTGAATCGAGAGATCAACATTTTTTTCTTTTAATATCACCTAAATCGCTTCATAACCATCCCATATGTTACCCTGAATTTTTTCAGATTTTTTTTACTTATAGTTTTTTAGTGGCAGAGGGTCAAGGTTAGTGATTTTAGCATTTTCTGCATTTTTGATCGATTTTGATTCATTTATAACTCCTCAGGGAAGCATTTTTCACAATAAACACAAAAAACCTTTTTTTGTAGAATTTTCTCAGTTTTTCAATAAAAATATTTTCAAAGCCGTGTGTGTACACTGTCATTCACATACCTCCAAATGAAACATTAAAATTCACACAGAAAAAAATCGATCAAAGGTATAGCCACCAAAAAATTCATGGAGATACCTTTTTATTGTATAAAGTACCTGTATAAATTCCAGAACAGGCTGAGATCATTTTATAACCTAAAAAAATTCATTTAGGTTTTGATTTTCAAAAAAATCTCTTATACAGGTCTGAAAAAAATATCGATAACTTCTACGAAAAATTACAAGAAAAAAAGTCGATGTAAAATATTTCGAAATTATGCTTCGTTTTGGAGCAAAAAAATCCTTCAATATTGATAAAATTACATCATTAAATTCAGACTTTTAATTAATTTTTAGCACTTTTAATTATAGGCACTCGAGAGGCACTTTGAGGATTTTTTGACATTTTGAGGAGAATCCTCAAACTGGTTAGCTATTCGAGCAGCACTTGGAGGATATTTCAGCCTCGTCCATACAAGAGAGATATTATTTCTGTAGTTACTCATACAAACGTTTGAGTACTATATAATATACTCAAAGGGTCTACAAAATAGAAAGTTTATATATGTATGAAACTATTCGAATACAAAAATTTGAAGGACGATAAGAGCCCCACCTCGCTCCCATCCTGTGAGGTTCTACCTGTTTGTTCACCTCTCCAGTATCCATCAAATTACTCTTCTTCAATATCCCCCCACTCCATGTTATATATGGCGCAAGTATAGTTTTGTGTTATGGGTAGTGTATATCGTTGGCTGAGGGGAAGAATACACTAATTCGGGCGAGCGCATAAAACAGTACTAACTCGGATGAGCGCGTAAAACAGTATTAACTCGGACGAGCGCGTAAGACAGTACTAACTCGGGCAAGAACGTAAGAAAGTCCTAACGCGGGCGCTCGCTTTTAGATTTTTGCGGTTGACAAATTTCGTACAAATCGGAATTTGATTTTGGAGTCTCCTTTTCTGTACAACAATAAGTTCATGAGCGGGAGACCAATTAAATTATTATATTAATATCTTAAGTCTCTTTTTTAAATAGAAAGCGTACGTCCCATAAATCCTCAGATTTAGCGAATTATTAACGTGAAAAATGTCTTCCGCTCATGAACTTATTGTTATACAGAAAACTTGACTCCAAAATCAAGTTCAGCAGATCAAAAAATCCAATTTGTACGAAATTTGTCTGCAAAAGTACAGTCAACCGCAAAAATTTAAAAGCGAGCGCCCGTGTTAGGACTTTCTTACGTTCTCGCTCGAGTTAGTATTGTCTTACGCGCTCGTCCAAGTTAGTACTGTATTACGCGCTCGTCCGAGTTAGTGTCTTCTTTCCCTCAGCCAACGATATAGTCACTAATCTAAGATATTCCAAAGATTAATAGTCAATTTCAGTAATATTGGTAAGATAAAAGTATAAATGTTCTAACTTCATCAATTCACCAATGACGTGAATTCTTTTAGCATCTTTGAAGTAGTAGATAAGTTGTAGTGGGTCATACCTTTTCTGTAATTATGGTGGTTCTGGAATCGGTGTCTTTAGAATCGGTACGAACGGGCAGCTGCCAGCGGCCAACAGTAGGCAGCTTCCTGCTGGCGATCAGACATCAGACGCTTTGTAGCTTATGTTCTAGTTAAAATTTAAACCCTGTTGCTCAGGAAAAGAGCAGGTAATTGTGAAAAATTTTTCAGTAAATGTTTTCCATGACGACTTCTTCTTGTAGTTATTTTGTTATTTTTGCTGCTCAGGAGCATCGCGTGAGCTATTTTGATTCATTTTGATATAGAAAACTACATATTTTTTTCTCGACTAACTACTTCCGAGAGTAAACATAGCCACGTAACGGTGATCTATAAAGCAATTGAAGTAGGCCCACCACACTTCTTTATTTTACCAATGTCAAAAATTCTTTTAACTTCTTTGTGAATACATTTTTTGAGTTTCAGTATAATCACTACCATTCCACGATAGTCCATAATAACAAAGTTCTAACCACAATGATAACATTGGCCTATCCTTGGCCAATATCTATGTTTCTAAATAATCTAGTACAATATAACTTTTTTAAAAATTAAACTATGATATTAGCATTGCGAAGTTCATTAAGAATAAAATAGATTTCATCATAGTTAGTTCTATTCCCATATTTTGATCAGCAATGAGTACTTGCAAGCGATTAACCAATTTGTTAGGATCATCTCAGACGTCGAGCTCATATCGTCGCTCTGGATTAAAAAGGGGTCAACTCGGCATCCGCTTCAAAAAGGGGTCAACTCAGCGTCCGCTTCTAAAAGGAGTCAACTCGGCGTCCGGTTCACAAAGGAGCCAACTCAAACGCGATTTTTTTTCTCGAAATTTAGGTTGGCAACACCATTGAATGGGAAAATGTGTATGGTTTTACTTTTATACATCTATTTATTACAAAAGCTAGTTTTTTTTTATCGTTAAATAATTTGTCTTAAGAAACCGGTGATGTATTTTTATAGGTAAAAGCTCAAATGTTTATTTTATAAGCTATGGTACAAAGAAAAAATTTACATAAAATATATACTGTGACACAGCAGATTGCCGGTCCCTCACCCATAACCGCAACAGCAGGCAGCAGCCGCTATAGCTATATCTCCAACAAGGAATAGTGGAGGTGAGAAGAAATTGGCTGTTGACAATGTTAGAAGACTAGAAGCTACAGCCACAGTTTATTCAAGTATATTATATTAAATTTATTCGCCGTATACGACGATAGAAGAAAATATACAATGCTCAAGGCCAACTCTCTCTACGCAGGCTACGATGTTAAACACGGAGCTGTCGGTCGTGTTACCGAGAGTCAAGCCTGAGCGGTCGCCGCGAGGTAGCGACGAAAATGCTATTCGTCTGCCTACTCCGTCTCAAGCCGCCAGACGATCAACCTCGTAAGTAACCGTCGTGCCCAGCTTACGTTGTTCCCGAGTGTGTGCCACCCTGGAGAGCGTCCGCCGAGCCCAGAAAGAGTGTCAAGAAACGAGCGACTGCTGAAGCTTAGCTGGCCGTAGTGTAAGTCGCCTCCCTCTTTCCCTCTAACTTGTGTGTGTGCGCGTAGTAATTTGCTACGTGGTGTACAATGTCGTCCACGACCCGCTGCTCCACCTCAACCGCTGTGCTGGAACTATAGCCTCAATGAGATAAAGAGTTGGTCTTGAGCTCGTTTCCGCGAGCGGTGCAAAGCGTTGCACCTGGCGCCCTGGCTTTTGTTAGAACCCCTTAGACTTATGTATATTTATGTGATTTGATATTTGATTTTATAAACTTTATTTCATTTTATGCTTTGAAATTAATTGCTTTAGCGTTAGCGAATAATAAGAATAATTATGTGTCATCCGGGGTGACTTAATCCCCTCGCCCCGGGTGATCAGGGCAAAGCGGCAGTTCATGGGAAGGGAACTTAGGTTGAGCGTGAATAAAAACACTAAGCAATACCACACTTGATTTTAACACGCACAAGAAACTTTATTCATCACAACAATACAATGATCGGAAATAAAGGGTAATCGGTATTAACAAAAACCCAGGTGCATGCGTCACTAGCACCAACTATTATTGCCGGCTAGTTCACAGCCGGGAGCAAGAAAACTACTACTTTATTGCTACTGCAATTTTTTCACGACTCCCGACGACGACGCGACACAAACGATTGCGAACAATCCGAGGAATCAAAAGAAGGAAATCAAACCTTGACCAGATGTATGCTGCTGCTACTACTCACCGGTGCGCCGCTCTAGTCTCTCTCTTTCTCGCTGTCTCTCTTATACGCACTCGCGAGTATTTTGTGTCGCACACGGCGCGGCGTTTGGCGATCGAATGCCGGCGAAAATGCCGACAGGAGACGTGTATATGCTTCTGCACGTTGGCCGTCTTCTTCATTGCGACGCGCGCAAGCCCCTCTTGTTCAGGCTCGTTCCTGCGATCGGCGGGCCAAGTCGGCGCTGCCGTGCCAGTGCTCTCTCTCTCTCCGGCGCTCTCTCTCTGCCTCTTGTCGACAGCTGCTTGGTCGGCGTAGGGAGACGGAGACGTCGTGCTTCTCCTTACCAGCTGATCCGCGTATAATCTAGCTCCAGCTATTGCATCCTCTTCAGCTACAGCCAAGGCGTTGTAGGGGAAGGGAGGGACATGAGGGGAATGCCGCTGCCTACGGCGAGGCATAGGAACACGGGCGCGCGTATGTATGCACCCGATGTCGGACGTCGAGGCTCCACTCACCAACGCCGGTGTACATTCGTGCGTACTTATGCGTTTTTATAGTGACACAATTAGCCGTGTTACAACATAACATATTTTATAATCAATGTACAGTCTATAAATATATTACAAATTATACATTTTCCCATTCAATGGTTTTGCCAACTTAAATTTCGAGAAAAAAAAATCGCGTTTGAATTGGGTTCTTTTTTAACCGGACGCCGAGTTGACTCCTTTTTGAAGCCGACGTCGAGTTGACCCCCTTTTAATCCAGAGTGACGATATTTAGTTAATTCCTCTACTACTTCTTCTTCTTCGTCACTGCTTCATTTTTCACTTTCGCCTTGGTATTTCAAGCTAATACAGTCATCACTAATGCTTTTCAGTAAACAATCATTCGATGAAAAAACTGATGCATCTCCACTAAAATGATCAACTTTGTCATAATTACCGCTTTCATTAATAGTAGGTAGAAGATGGGAATTTGTTCGAACATTTGAACCAATGAGCTTCTTTAAAGAATTGTCAGGAGGCTCAAATATCTTTTTCGAAACCTTTCCATTATTTTGTTTTTTCTCAACCGTTTACGTTTCTTTCTCGGTAAAGCTTCAACTTCGTCCACATTATCTTTATTCCTTCGAGACGAGTCATTTTCTCACAGCTGATTCTTGACACATTGGAACAGTAAAATTATAAAATTTCTTACTCTTTAGTTTTCGAATTCATTCCTTCACACAGTAATGTTTTTTGGGAGCGCTCGAAACTGCAATCAATATCATCCGAATTCATAAGACGTTCATCCGGAAGTTTTCTGAATAGTAATTGTAACAGTCCTACGGACAAAGTAGGTCTGCTCATTTACTTGAACAAAGTCACCTACAAACTTTATTCCAGAATTTCCGATCATAAATAAATTCCCTCGCTTGTGAACACCATAAATATTATCGAAAAATCTCCTAAAATTTCCATTTAATTTCGATAAATATTTGTGGACAAGATTTGCAATTTGAGGATTTCCGGTGCTACCAATTTTATTATGGCCATGATCAGGTCTTATATTAGGTAGTTCAATATCAGAAGTGTCCATATCATTATATGTATCGGAAACTTCAGCACTTTCTTTCGATCTCAATAAAGACTGTGATTTCTGTACTATGTTATCCCGAAGTTTACAAATAACATCCTATACGTTTGAGATGTTTATATTTCAGTGGTGTAGCATCGACTGAATATATGTGCAACCATCAACCTTTTTATTCTTTTATGTCACAGACTAACACCTTTTGTGTTAAAGAGTGACATTTATTGAACTTTTATGTCATAGAGTGACACTTTTTGAACCGTTATTTCCTAGAGGAACACCTTTGTGTTAAATAGTGATATTTTTTATTCTTTTATGCCATAGAGTGACGCCTTCGAATTTTTATGTTATAGAGTAACACTATTTATATCATCAAGTATCTTCTCATGTTGGAGAGTAACACCTTATCAATTTTTATGTCTTAGAGTAACACTTTTGTGTTTAAGAATGACCGCTTTTGATCCTTTACATCAGTGACCGATATCTTTTGTGTTATAGTTGTGTTACCTTTTACATCATAGAATATCAACTAATACTCTCGTTAGTGCTACCTTCGAATTTTGTGTTATAGAGTAACACTATGTATATCACCGAGTGGCTTCTTATGTTGGAGAGTAACCGCTCTTGAATTTTCATGTTGTGACGAAGTCACCTGTAAGAGTATGGAGAGCGCGGCGCCGCACGCTCCTGTAAGAGTACGATGAGCGCGGCAGGAGGGAAATGCGTGGGTAGGGTAGAAGAGACCGCGCAAACTATACTTAATCATAGAGCATACGGCTAGTAAGAATATTGACTCGTGCGCGTAGTTCGCGATATAAGGGCGCGCAGCTTTGCGCATGGCGTTGGCATTGCAGGATGACTTGCAATCGCCGATAAGGATCGGAGTTGATAAGCTAAGGGAGATTGTGATGATCGCTATCTTACTCATCAACCTGCGATGCAGTTAGTTTGGCCTTGGAGAGTAATAATTACGTGTCAACGCTTAGAATTCGTGATGAATGTAAGTGTAGGAAGGTACGGGAGTTAATTTTGGTCAAGAGATTATATCCAGGTTTGGATTTTCTGTTTCGGGAATTTATTTTTCAGGGGTGACCTGGTCATCTCATCGAGTCAGTTCGAGGGAGTTATTGCAAGTCTAGTGTTTTGTGTTTCAGATTCATCTACCCAGGAGAGTCGAAGCATGGCATTATGCCTGTAAGAAATATTCCTTCGTCGCCTAGTTTTAAATAATATCACATAAATCATTAATTAACATCACATAAATCATTAATTAACAGTTACATTGTGAGAGTTATTATTAGCGAGTGTGGTTGTGTGCGAGTCCTGTGTTGTTCCCGTAATTCAGTGTCTGTAGGTGTTGTCTACGGTTATTCCAGGAGATCCTCGAAGGTAGTCGAGTCGCTGAGAGGGTTGTTGTTAATTCTGAACCCCCTTTATCAATAGACGAGTCTTTAGTCGAGTAGAGGAAAGTGATAGGGTGATGGCTAGGCTATTGAGAGGATTTTGGCCACATATAGCAAGCCAGTACGTCACAATGTTAGCAAATAACACTCTGATACTCTACACTTCTAGTACTACTACTATATTTATGTCATGGAATGGCATCAATTGTTACATGGATATAATAGAATGCTATCTTTGAATACTTATATATAACTATCACTTTTGATTGTGGTATTATAATTGATGCAGCAATACTACTATTATTTCACCGATGACTTTAAAAATTTACTTTCCAAAATATGTACAGTTGTGTAATATTTCTATTATAAATAAACCAATCACAGGCACTTAGCGCTTGAGGTCTTAGCTGATTGGCCCAAATGAATCATCAATTTATGGGAAGTTAAAAATAAAGGAGTAAGAATACCTCTCAATTTTGGTTCTGCAGCAAGTATAATAGAAATATTACACAATTGTACATATTTTGGAAAGTAAATTTTTAAAGTCATCGGTGAAAAAATAGTAGTATTGCTGCATCAATTATAATACCACCATCAAATGTGATAGTTACATATAAGTATTCAAAGGTAGCACTCTATGATATCCATGTAACAATTGATGCCATTCTATGATGTAAAGATAGTAGTAGTAGTAGAAGGTGTTACACCATTTTACAAAATTTCACCTTGTAAAGCGAAAGACATCTCACCTGCACAAAAAATTTTACACGAAGTTATTTCCTAACATGAAAATTCAAAAGTGGTTACTCTCCAACATAAGAAGCTACTCGATTATATAGATAGTGTTACTCTATAATACACAATTCCAAGGTGGCACTAACTAGAGTATTAGTTGTTATTCTATGATGAAAAAGGTATCAATCTATAACACAAAAGATATCAGTCAATGATGTAAAAGATCAAAGGCGGTCACTCTTAAACACAAAAGTTTTACTCTACGACATAAAAATTCATAAGATGTTACTTTCCAAAATAAGAAGATACTCGATGATATAAATAGTGTTATTCTATAACAGAAAATTCGAAGGTGTCACTCTATGACATAAAAGAACAAAAGATATCACTATTTAACACAAAAGGTATTCCACTAGGAAATAACGGTTCAAAAAGTGTCACTCTATGACATAAAAGTTTAAAATGTGTTACCCTTTAGTACAAAAGGTGTTACTCTATGACATAAAAGATCAATAGGTGTCACTATTTAACACAAAAGATGTTACTCTATGACATCACAGTACAAAAGGTGTCACTTTTCACCACAAAAGGTGTTACTCTATGAAATAAAGGTTCAAAAGGCGTCACTCTATGACATAAAAGTTCAATAAATGTCACTGTTTAACACAAAAGGTGTTAGTTTATGACATAAAAGTTCAATAAATGTCACTCTTTAACACAAAAGGTGTTAGTCTGTGACATAAAAGAATAAAAAGGTT
>JAWWEQ010036159.1:0-20174 GCA_035583055.1 Torymus tubicola
ACGAAACAAGTTATATATTAAATCAAATTGTACATATTGTTTAATTAGTTTTAAGTTTATAATTAGGTTTAGAATTATTCTTAAGTCTAGAATTAAGTAAACCGGATCAGCTCACAGGAAGAATTGTTTCCTTGCTGGATTACTAATGTAATGTAAGATTAATATAATTATTACGAATTGTATAGTAATATATTGTACCTTATTCTGGTTAAATAAATAAAAATAAATAAATAAATAAATATGTTGTTTCCATTGATTTTTTAAAACAAGATTCAAAGCAATAAGTGAACTTAATTAATTTATTAAAATAAATCATTTTTTTACTATCCACTTTGAATTTTATTTATTAAATCTATGAAAAAATGAATATACATATTAATTAGACCCAATAAGACTTTTTGATATGTAATTATTCTTATTATACCCTTTGATTTGCATAAATTATGCCAACCAAAAAGCCAAAAAATCAACCTCTGATCAATTTATGGTGGATTTTCTGTCACGGATGTTAAAACTGTTGTTTAAAAAAATGATTAACGGCAAGAACGGTAAATTTTAATATTTCAACTTTGAATTGAAAATAATAAAATATTGAGTCTTTTTTGATAAAGTGATGAAAGTTTTAAAACTCAAATTAAATAATATTACATATCATTACTTATAAATTAATATTATGTAAATTAAAATATAAAACGTTGATTCTTTTTAATTGGTAAATGTTCATTATTCTAAGATCGAAACTTTCAATTTCTGTCGCGCGCAAAGCGCTCGTGATCTTGCTAGTGGCTTAAAATTTGCATACGTAACAAAAATCCATATCAATGGTACGTATCAAAAAGTTCTAATTCTTTACGTGACATGTCACGTACCAAACACGTATTATTTAGGTGTTTTAATATGTAACACAATTACGTATTAAAACTACGTAATTATTTTCAACTGGGTTTTTAGTATTCTTTAATAATGTAACAAAAATTGGAAAAGCTTTCTAGAAAAGCATAGAGTGAACAGTAATTTTTTGTTTTATCTTATTCATCTTCGTCTCTCTCGCTCTAGAAGAATGATATACACTAGGGAAAATTGTGGCACTTACCGCGATAATTCGAAAGTTATTAATTGTATAAAACATTTATTATATGAAATATTAACTTTTTTATATATAATTGTCAATTTTTAAATGTTACACCGTTCAACAAAAACTATAGTAATACGAAGAATAGATACAATATATATTCACCTTACATCATCCCATCACAATAAATCCCATCTTATTGACTATTATATATTACATAGGAAATGATTCTTTTCATAATTTGCTCAAGATGTTTTCTTCGAGAAATAGAACACGAAAGAGTAGGCGCAGCGCTATTTCTGCGCGAAATACGGCATGCTGACTCTCCGCCTTAGCGCCTGACGTGCGTGCCGTCCAGCGTAAACACGTATTAGAAATAGCATGATTTGACGTTCGCGCCCCGCGCTGGGGCATTTGACATGAAACGCCTCATATACGGGTCGATCTCGGGGGAAACGATAAGTCAAAAAATAGATTTTCTTGAAACTTTGTGAAAACGTTTAATTTGATATACCGAGTGTCAATGAATTTTTTCAGATTTTTTTAACCTTTATGTTTTTGAACTATTCCATGAGCTGTGGCTTTTGAAAAAACAGTGTTTGTATCAAGGTCACGTTTGGCTGCAAAATATAGATATTTAATCATCGGAATATCACTTAAGGGAGGTGTAACATCTTCTATTACAGCAGGTATTTCTAAATTAACTATTGCAGGAGTATAGTTGCCTTCTGAATGATTGGAGACAGCATTTAATGTATTGGCATTTAGAAATGTGTCTTCCACTAATATGTTCGTCTTAGATGCCTCAATACATAATCTATCACAAATAAAATTATCATAATTTGAAATATAAATTGCATTATAAGCTTTTAAATAAGAATAAAACATATAAACCTGTATTAGTGCTTCTAGAAATATCAACATATTAAGGTGTAGAATTATCTATTTGAATAGGTACTTGCGTAAGGTCAATAATAAAGTTATCGATACTATCTGATTTGTTGGAGACTGCACCTGCTGCAAGTGCATCCAAAGATGTGTCATTTGGCGACATGTTGTATTCACTTAGACTCGTATTGTTATCAAAACTTTCCTCCATTGTCACTGGTAAGTTCTCATCCAGTGAAACTGTATTACTACTACATTCTTGAAGATTATTATCTAATAACACTATTTGGAATTCAAGTGTTATATTCTTATCATGTGAATTAAGTATCACTCTCTCTGATGATGATGATGATGATGACTTTACAAGGGTTACTTTATGATCTTTAAGAAACTCAACACTCTTGATTATTGGAAGTTTTCTTAAATTATTATCTAAATGTAAAAGGACATGACACAATTTTATATTAAAATCATCAGTTACATAATAAAAAACAAATAGAACTGTGTTTATTATATAATTTAGTTTTCAAAAAATTATTCAATTTAAAAAAAATTGATTGATAAAGTTTTGCTATTGTAAAAATCTCTTTTATGCAAATAATAATTGGATTTTGTAAATAAGTAGTTCATTTTATGCAAGTAAAAGTTTGTAAATATATAAAAATATGTAAAAATTTGTAAACAGTAAATATTATTATGCGAATGAAAAAATTGTATATAAATTTAAAATTTGTGTGTGTGAGAATTTGTCCGCAGCATAACTCGAAACTGGACAGAGATATCAAGTTCATTTTTGGCAGGTATATAGAGTTTATATTTAAGTTGTGCAAGTTCAATTATATAGTTGATCGGATACTATTAGGTATTTAAAAAATGAAAAAGAAAAATATGGAAAAATCGAAAATATTTTTTTTACGGTGCCGGGTTTGGATATCCGTCGAAAGTAGTCACATTTTCTGAAAGGCCTTGAAATTACCTATCAATCCCCATTTTTGTCGTCCCGATCGGATAATATTACGGCGGTTAAAAAAAATAAAGAAAAATATGGAAAAATCGAATATATTTTTTTACGGCGTTGGGTTTGGATATGTGTCGGAAATAGTCACATTTTCTGAAAGGCTCTGAAATTACCTATCAATCCCTATTTTTGTCGTCCCGATCGGATAATATTAAGGCGGTTTAAAAAAATAAAGAGAAATATGGAAAAATCGAAAATATTCTTTTACGGCGTTGAGTCATATTCTAGTAGCTGATAGTGGGGTTCAAAAGATATCTTTGATACCTTTATAAATGTCTCAATTGTTCTGACCATCTTACGTTTTTTAATCTTACGTATCAAGTGTCATGACAGAAATTTGAAAATGTCGATTTCTCGAAAACACGTAAAATCGACTTAAGTGGTTATTCCGGGAAGCCACAGATATATTCTAGTAGCTAATATTGGGTCGTTCTGTCTGGTTTATATTTCATGAAGATAATAATAATAATAGATGAAATTTCATTAGTTGGAAGTAATACGTTTTCTAGATCACAGATTTTCATAGAATTGTACGTATATATATTTAAAAAAATTATTTGATGTAATTTATCAATTTTCTTTGTTAGCAGCGGTTTTTTATTAACCAAGGGTAAAAAACATTAGTTATATACTCATAGTAGTAATCAGTATCACTAACTCCGATTCCCCAGCCACTTGGACAGTTCTGTGAGACTTTCTTCGATATTACGCTCTGCATATTTATACATGACCATCGGTGGTGCTTGAGTTCCATCAGTACCATACATAAAAAGTACTGTAAGAGTTCTCTTTTTCATTCGCATCCACTACTTTGTACACTGAACGAGCACCTTTTGTTGCTGGAACCTTTTCAGGCTTTTTGCACAGCTAAATATTAATCTCGCCACAGTTAAACACTCTGAAAGCATCAGTATATCTAACAGATTCTTTTTTTCCAAATAATCTATATGTTCAGAAAACCAATTTCTTAAATTCTCTTCTGTTGCAGATGATCTTGAGGTACTTAGATGTTGTGCTGTTCTAGGCACAGTACCTGGGTGACGCTTGACAAATCCTTCATACCAATGTCTTCCTGGCCTGTCCTCTGTGAATGGATTTGGCTTTTTTATATTTTTAAATAATACTGTACGCCATCCAATAAATCTGACTTAGTAAATGGACAGCCTCGTTCGGCTCTGAGAGTGATCCATTCAACAATGTTATGTTCTTCTTCTAAAGACATAACAGGAGTAGGGCCATTTTTCGTTTCTACACACTCTAGATTTTTCTTATCCCATGAAGAGTTCGCAGTGAAATTCCGAAAGTGCGTGCTGCATTTCTAAACGAAATTCCCAAATTAACTGTGTTAATAGCACTCTTAAGGGCATCTGGAGTGTAGGTTTTAAAAGAACGATTTTCGCTTTTTTAGCATTTTCCTGGCGCTTTTTCTTTGCTTTCAGCTTCTTCTCACTTTTTTTTCATCTAAAATTCAAATGGTTAGCTGTAACACAAACCAATAAAAAAAATATTTAAGTACTTTATACACATGCTTTAAGTTGCTACTTTTTTTAGAGATTAGATATTTTTATTTGAGCGAAAAAATATTTATAACTTTGTACAAATCACTCTGTGTATGCAATACTTACATTTAGTTAAACTTAAAATCACTATGCTTCTGTAATTACAGTGTTAAATACCTTTGCTATCCTTTTGTAAAAAATGTTCCAAAACTGGGCGCAGTGGTAAAAGTGAGTATGTTGGAGTTGGAACACGCCTGCTCGGTGTTTCACCAATACTGTCATATAATGAAATTGACGTACGTATTATGAAACACTAATTTTTTTAATATAAAAACGTATAATTATTAAAAAATTGTATTAAATATTTAAAATATAAGTATAAAATAATATATTACAAAAGTTCATTTCGTTTAATCTATTAAAAAATTTATATTCTATCCAAAGAAAATCAATGATAATAAATCATCAATTTTCACTCGGGCAGCTGTAACTTTAAGCACATCTAGGACCTGCTTGATTAAATATTTTTTTGTTTAAGCCGTAAACTTTTAAATATACACTTATTTCGATAGTTGCAATCTTGAATAGTTAAACATTACAATATATTATTTAAATATTTTTCATAAAAGCGTTCCACATCAGAGCATCGTTCCACAACCGGTACGTTTACCTTATATGAAGTGTAAACGTAGCTGATACTAGTGCACGTATAAGTTACAGTCAACGTTAAAGAAGAAGAAGGAGAAGAGCTCAGTACACAGAACGTATTTGTATAAGTATACCTCTGTTTCATGTTTCTCGTTATCATTTATTGATATTATTCAGTAACGTGATTAAATATTTTGTTTTTTTCTGAAGTAATTTTTTGATATTTTTTAATCTGTATTTTTTTAAAGTAAAATAGTCATTTCATTAAACTTTGTATTTATCGGTTTATCGCATAAATATGTTTATGAAAATTTTATTTCAATATTTAAATTTCTAATTCTTTTTACTCTTTTTTCTTTAATTTTACAAATTGAGCATTGTTAGAAAGTACATCATTTTACTGATACTAAAAGTCACATTATTTTTATTCAAGTAAAGGGTTTTTAATACATAAGTTTAATTCATTTACAAAGTTTTTTTTTTGCTAAAATTTTGAAATATGTTTTGGATACCAAAACATGATGAAAGATGGAATATTAGACCCTAACGCTTCGATAAGCTCGCGTTATCGACATTTTTAGTTGCATTTTAAGGAAATATTGCAAAAATTGCTCGTTTTTATTTGTTTATTATTTAGTTTAGATAAAGCATATATACAACTGTAAACAATGAAATTAAAACTAGAGAGTGTCAACTTTTTGTTGCATTTTTCAGAATTGAAAAATATTGAATCTATCCAAAGTTGTGTTAGTTTAAATTTAGACAATGAAAATACATTAAAATAGACATGCTCTAGTTTCCATCGAGTTATGAGCGATTTTTTACGCTTAACTATAAACTAACACAACTTTGGATAGATTTAATATTTTTCAATTCTGAAAAATGCAACAAAAAGTTGACACTCTCTAGTTTTAATTTCATTGTTTACAGTTGTATATATGCTTTATCTAAACTAAATAATAAACAAATAAAAACGAGCAATTTTTGCAATATTTCCTTAAAATGCAACTAAAAATGTCGATAACGCGAGCTTAATAAATTTAGTATCTAGTCCTTATCTAGTGCAAATACACGAAATACTTATTTTTTCTATTTTTTTTTTCTATTTTCATCAAATAAAAGTGAAAAAGTAATCCTCAGTGAAATAACCTCAAAGTTTGTTTTGATTTGATCTCAAGTGAAACAATGATTTTATGAATATCTAATTCAAATTACAGTGATTTAAATGTGATTTAGTGACAATGTTTGATCTAAATAATTATAAAATGATCTTATTAATTTTAAAAACTTACTGAATTAAATGTGCACCACTGAAGTTTCTACAACAGTCTTACATGTATCTTTCACAATTTCATTGATTTTGTCATAATTGCTGTGTGATACTGGCTGTGGTAAATCCATGAGTCGACGACAAGTAGATAATCCAGCATGTCCTTGTCCAAGTACATGTAAAGCCAATGCAGATCTCCCATTAACTTTATAAACATTTGCTTGGGATGCCGCAAGATGACATGAATTAACTGTTGTATTTTCTTGGCACTCTTTACATATTATTGCAATCTTGAAACCAAGTCCTCTCGTATCAACTTCAGAAAATTTGAGTTTTCAGCATACAACTTCCTCCAATGTAGTGAATAAAATACTAACATCAATTATTCTAAGAATTGTTGCACTTCTTTCAATTTCAACATCTTTCACTGAAGGAACTTTTAAATATTTTTGACGGTGGTTGGTCTTCTTTTTTTTTCAAAGAAAATTAAACAAACGTACGTTCTCAGAAATAAAAAATTTTTCACGATGTGAATGATTATATTCACTATTGAAAAAAGTTAGACAAATTTTGGGTATAAGAACGAAATTTTCTCAAAAATTCGATTTTTTTCTGTTTTACATTTTTTATTCTCAATAAAAAACGAAATCGAATTTCGAAAAACGGTTTGTAGGAGTACATTTTTTTAAGAAATTTGGAAACTAATTATGCATTAAAAATTGATCTTTTTATCATTTTAACCAAGGCTTGCCCCCTTAACATGCATGGTATTTTCTAAGCACTTATATCTTTTTAAATAAATACCTTTAATATTGTTATCTATATTAATTTATAGGGAAGTGAGAATTATATAAATCGTGTAAGTTCTCGTAAGCACGTAATGATTTAAACTTTTACGAACGGCAAATTATCCGCGTGCTGCCAAGCGCAACCAATGGTGGCATAGACACACTTACAGTTACCACCTTCAGCATATACTCAATTTTCATGTAAAATTTTATGCTTTATCACTTTTGTTTGAATCAATTTTTTAATATCTGTAATTTTCCGGTTGTAAAAAAAACACGCTTTTCGGGACTAACATTACCAAATAATGGAAATTATAAACTTTTTGCGTTTTTAGAAGCTGCATTTTTACTATCATTTTTAGACAGTGTGTCTAAACTTGAATATCAAAAATCCTTCATTTACTGGACAAAAAATAACATTAAATTTTTAAATTTAAAAACAATGAAATTTTATGCTTAATGGCATTCACGTCTATCCCGAAATGGCCAGAATCCTAGTAAATGGGTCGATAAAATGACCAGTCAATCGCCAGCGATGAAACGCTTTTTCTCCTATTATTCCCCCATTTAATAGATTGGGACTAAAATGAGATAACCTCAAAATTTAGTTTTATTTTTCTTACAAATTTGACATTGAATTAGATGATATTTAACTTTAACTGACAGCTTTCTACAATATAAACAATATATCAAGACCGGAAAAGCATTTACTATAGCCCTTTTGGAGATATTTCGAAAAAAGTCATTTCATAGTCTATCACTATTCTCTAATATAATTAGGCTTTTACTAGTCCTTTGCTAACTAAAAAGACTGACCTACTCTAATATCTCTTAAATAGATAAAAACTAGCTTGTCCCACTGTTCTATCACTCATTCTACTTTTTCATCTACTAGTCAATAATAGGAGACAAAGCGTTCTATCGGGGCCAAAAACTAGATAAGAGAAATGACCATTTTATAGCCAGTCCATAATTTAAATGATCATTTAATAGGTAGAAAATATTTTAGATTTCTACCAGGGAGAATTGAAACATTTTTTAAAATAATTTATTTATTTCTCTCACGTTTTAACTATGAGATGTCATTATTTTAATTATGGTAATTAAAAGTTACTTACATCATAAACAAAATAGAATAAAATAAATATGTTATGTTTTTATAATGTCAATGCTTTCCACTCTTGAGACCATAAATAGTCTTCGAATAATATTTGATCGGCGACGTTATTTTTTTAATAATTGCCAAGTATTATAAATGAAAAAAGATTAAAAAAATAAACGGATTTGACGTATATCAATATTATTGAATTAAAAGTCCTTGCGAGTTTATAAAATATAACAATAGAATGAACTATTTTTCGTAATTAACGTTGTATTCTAGTCACATTCATTTAACAGTTAAGTAGTATTCTTTTAAATGTGTAAGTCTATAAACTGTAAAAGGCACGGTATGCACATCTTTGCTATAATTTTTGCAGAACTTTAGCATCAACGATTAAATTATTTTCATTGTATATAGACAGTGAAAATAAACATTTACTTGAAATATATACTAAAATAAATTTAAATATTTAAAAACATGAGAATTTCCATTGAAAATATATTGCAATCAAATGTGCTTTGGGTAGTTGGTGCATTACTTGGGATATATTTATATTTAAAAAAAGTTGTGTTCGAGTATTGGAAACGACATAATGTGCCTCACGAAGAACCAACAATCCTCATCGGCACATTTGGAAAAGAATTTTTCTTTTCCAATATAACTTTTGGTAAGCATTAATCTTTCTTTCTAGTTTTTTTTTTAATTTATACAAAGAAAGTTATGGCAGTAATTTTCAAATTCACATTTAATAAAAGACATTATTGCTTCACCTCTATTAAACCGTATATATAATTAATCCAAAATATAAAATTAATTGTTATCGTACTGTTGTGATTGTATAGTTTATAATTAATCGATAGTTTTTAAACAGTATAGAGTTATTGAGTTTTCCTAGTTTATTATGAAAAATCTACTATACAAAGAACATTAAACAACTATGCATACATAGATTTTTTAAAAGGCTTGGCAACTTGGGCTTCTCTGGTTTTCTAACTTCGTGTAAATATAAAAAAATTGTGAACATTACGGATTTGGAGGTAAGCGCTTTGCTAATGGTACCTTATTTTTAAAAAGTACTTTAAAATAGCTCCTCCCCGACTTTTTCAAATATCAATCATATCTTCATAAAACGATATATATAACTTTTAAACGAAGAAATAAAAGTAGAGAATACGTGGTATAATTTGTTTTTTGTCGTGTACTTGGTTACTTAAAAACTTACATGATTTCAAAAATGAATGAAAATAAGAGTTTTGAAGAGTACATTGAATGCTGACAAATCTTACTTCTTTAAATTTTTATAGTCTTTTGTGTATTTTACATTCATCTTCAAACAAATGTAACTTTTGAAAGAATTATTATTTATCATGCGATAAAAACCAAATGAAAGCTAATATGTTCTAGTTTTATTTTCTTATTTTTGAATGATTCATATTTAAGGAAGGTCGTTTTAAAGCATTTTTCAAAATAAAGTTATTACCTACAAATTTGTTTACACAATTGACTATCTATATTCCCAACTGCTTCTATATTCAACATCTTTCAACGCTATTCAACATGTGCATTATAAATTGTGCAGGTTTTTTGTTGTTAACTTATAGTTATTACTTGAATGTTTCTTCGTTATTGACTTATAAGATTCATACTGGTATAGAATAATGCCGCAGGTCTTTGAAACTTAATGTCTTTATCCATATTAATACAATGCCATTCTATTGTTTATTTATCAAAAATTACATTTGAGATAATCTAGTTTATTATCAACGTTAATATTTACGTTCTAGAATATTACTTTTAATCAAAAGTATCTCATTTTAAAGATTGGTACGAACTTTCTTCAGTATTAGTTAAAAAAAAAATATTTTATTATAAAACATTTCCTTTTCGAGAATTTCGCGTATTATTAAAGATAAAATTCTTAAAATACCTAATTATTTTAATTTTGGAAAATGTGAATTTATTTTAGTAATGACTGTCATTTAAGAAATTGGTTTGATTAATTTTTCGGGTAGACTATTTCCCGGCGTTTGCCAAACTGTATGTAATATAATTTAATAATTTATAATATAAAAACTTTAAATTAACAAAATTATATGATATATTTGAGAATTTTGTTTTAAATGATCATATAAGGAAATTTACAAGATATAGGTTACGTTCTTTATAAATAGAGAACTTTTTATAGTACATTACGATACGTGTGACCTAAGTAGCATGTTTTTACACAGCGTAAAGTTAGGGCCCGAACGTAGCGAGGGTACCTAATCACGCCGTACAGAGTGCTCCTTAGGTCAAAAGTATCGTATAGAATTTTATAGCACTGCCTACCTAAGCCTGCTGTCACGCCTATCCATGTTCTACGTAGTACTTTTTTGCAATGTGAGGTTAGAGCACAAGCGTAACGAGTGCAATAAACACGGCGCAACAAAGTACTACCTTGGTCATGGATAGGTGTGACCTAAGGACGGACTTAGGTCTCAAAGTGCTATAAATTTTTTTTTTGTTTTTTTTTTTTATTATTTAACGTCGCCCTGCTTCTGCTACCTTGCGGTTATGCTAATCGACGACGGAGGTATGTGGTGTGTTGATAAACAAAGCACATGTGTGAAACAGTGGTGTTTGTATCAATCGGTGATGATCTGGGACTCAAACCCGGCTTGACGAGTGATTAATCCCATAGTCTTACCGATCGAACCACCGGTACAGACCTCTACCTTATAGGTTGGGCGAATCTTTCGAGCGAAAAATCCGCAGTGGAATCGGCCTTTCGGTACTCATGCGCTCAGCGCAATCATTGTACTTCGTCGATTCGACCCACAGATCAGGTGTATACAGGAGCTTCAGCCATTAACCACTGACACCAGATTCGCTCTTCGCCATCAAAAAAATCCGGAAAAAATTTTTGAAAAAATGTCTCCGAAAAAATTTTTGAAAAAATGGCTCCGAAAAAATTTTTGAAAAAATGTCTCCGAAAAAATTTTGCGATGATGGGGAATCGAACGTGAGCCCTAAGCGATGTTTGTTTTGGGAAGCAAGCACCTTGCCGCCTGAGCCAAACACCGCTCTAGTGCTATAAATTAATTTTATACCACCCAACCTCAAAATAATAACTTTGGTATGATCTTTCGGCGCTCGTGGTATAAAATACTATTCGAAACTATTTCGAAAGTCGATTATTTAGCTCATGTGAGTTTTTGTACGAGAAAAGCGACTCCCGCACCCGTATCGAAAAGTACTATAAACTGAATTTAAGAAATTTTGAAATGATTACACTTGCAGAATATAAATAGTTTCACCTATATGTAATTAAAAAGTTAATTTCCTTTTTATTATAGCCAACTTTATAAAAAGCTGCTATGAAAAATGTAGAAATCACCCATTTCATGGAATATACATGAGTTATAAACCAGTTTTGATGATTAACGATCCTGAACTTATCAAACATATCCTGGTTAAGGATTTCTCAAGTTTTTGTGATCGTGGATTTTACTCTAACCCTAAAGTTGATCCTTTGAGCTTACATCTCTTTTCTATGACTGGAGACCAATGGAAAATGTTTCGATCAAAATTTTCGCATAAGTTCAATTCTGGTAAACTTAAACAGATATTTCCTCTCTTGATAGATGTTGCCGATGAAATGATTGATGTTTGCAACATAAATTTACTAAAATCAGATATAATGGATGTAAAAGACATCGCTGCCAGGTAATTAACACTTTATGCATATAACATTTTACACGCATCAATATATATTTTGACAAAAGAAAAGAGAGTAAGAAGTATTTTTTGCACTAATGTTTCATATAGTTTGAATGAAACAAAATGTTTACTGTTATTCTTCTATAGTATGGATTAATTATTTTTGCACACTCATAGTTTAAAATATTCTTTTTAAAATATATGTGTTCTGTTATAATATACACGTTTTCTATGATATTGTTACAATTGTGATAATGAGATGTGGATAGGTTATCAAAATAATTTACGAAAAATTTTCATTCTAGGTTTACAACTGATACAATTTTAACTTTTGCTTTTGGATTCAATGGCCATACTTTAAGGGATCCGAATAGTGAAATTCGTCACTATGGCGATTTGGCAATAAAATCTAGCCCTGTTGTAAATGGATTAGCTTTTGTGCAACCTACAGTTTTAGATATATTGCGAATACCTCTATTGGGAAGTAATGTTACTTCTTTCTTTGCAAGATTGTTTAAAGATATGGTCAACAAAAGAAGGATGGAAAGTGAAAATAAAAATGATTTCTTAGATCTTTTAATCCACATGATGGATAATCCGGAAATTATTGATACAGAAATCAAACACACAGTAGAAGAAAATGATAACAATCATGGTAAGATAAATAATTATTTTCTAAGAATTTAATAATCATTTTTTAAGTTACTATTGATTGTTCTGGAATCGACAAATAAAAATGCTTACAAGAAAATTAAATTCTTTAATATAAAACCACTACCGCGTGCATTAACGAAATTGCATGTCAGTTGCTGTTGTAATTGGATAACAACTTCACATCTGTGTAATTTAGATGGTAGTTTAGTTGATTCTTTGGTCTTAAAAGATTATTAAATGAGTGATTTAAGTATGTTTTCGATGTTTAATACTAGAATCATAACTTTAGCATCCAAAACATATTTTTTGGAGAATTTTCCAATATATTTCGCAGCTTACGTTGACAGCAGCGCCTATAGAAGCAACTTCACGGCAGTCCAGAATATGGTTTATTTGTTTTACCAATGACGAGAAGTATAGCTTTTGAGTGCAACTGATAATCTAAAGCTGCGAAAGACATTGGAGAATTATTTTCCACCTTTTGACATCGCTGCACTCGGTGCGTGAAGTTAACAATTTGAGAACGCCACATGTCAATCTATTAGTCGCTATTTTTGACAACAATTAGTAGAAGTAAATGAGTTGAAAAAGAATAGAGAAATAAAAAAAAATAAAACTATTGATTGTATTTTTCAGTTTCGAAAACCTCTTTTAGTTTATACAAAATAGTTTATGCACTGTGACGGGACATCTTCTTATAATAACATTTATACCATTAAAATCAAGAAAATTAGTGAACAGGAGGGTTAAACTAAATTAGTCATGTGTTTCTTTTAGAGTATTAAATTATTAATAAAAACTATTTTCATTTTAATGTACTTAATCTCTGCTAATGCATTCAATAAATTAAACTGTGTTCTGATAAAATAAATAATATTTTTAGAAAACATTAAAAGGAGACTCGATATATTGGAAGGAGCAGCTCAGGGTTTAATATTTATTGCAGCTGGATTCGGAATGTCAGCTTCAATAATCGCCCATTGTCTTTACGAACTAGCAATAAATCCTGATATACAGGAAAAGTTACACGAGGAAATCGACGAATTTTCTCGAAAACCACAGAGATTCGACTATGAAAATATACTACAAATGAAATATCTTGACATGGTATTGTATGGTATGCTTTCTTTATAGCCTGAACTTTTTGATATTCTTTAGTATATATTTTTAATATTATTTTTTTAACTAAATTTTATACAGATAGTAAATCTCACACTTAAAAATCAAATTTAATAATTTTTATTCTGTTTCTTTATTTTTATAGAAACTATGAGAATACATCCTTCAGTTCCATTTTTAAATAGAATATGTATTAAAGAGAGTAAAATTCCAAATTCAAGTTTTTGTGTACCGAAAAATATGCCAATTCTCATATCGGTTTCCGGACTTCATCGCAATCCTGATATTTATCCTAATCCAGATAAATTTGATCCTACAAGATTTACTGCAGAAAATATTGCCTCTAGACACCCTTACGCATATTTGGCTTTTGGCGAAGGCCCGAGAATATGCATAGGTCAGTATTAAAACGAATCTAGTACAATTAGTAAAATCAATTAGTGATATAATGTATAATAATTGTTTTATTACGGTTTTAGGCAAACGCTTTGGAATTCTTCAAAGCAAAATTGGCTTGCTTTATTTATTATTAAATTACAAATTCTCCGTGTGCGAAAAAACTACTATACCAAATCAGTACATGAACGGATCAACTTTTCAAGTACCAAGAGATGTATATTTACGAGCAGAAAAAAGGAATGCTAAAAGTCTATAATTTTTGTTCCTCTCAAAAAAAGCTTTATATTTAATTCAGTTTTTATATTTATAAATAAAAAATGTTAAATTTAATATTATTTATTACACTACCTTTTAAATTAAAATAAAATTAATATAAACTATTATTAAAATTTAAAAGAATCATAAAGTATTCAATGACGCATTTAATCATGTCTACGAAATACTGTTCTAGTTTCAAAAAGTATAATGTTCAATTTACAAAGTTTTAATTTTCTATCATATCTTTACTAAAGGATACGTGACATATATTTACCGTTGAATATCTTTAGCATAAATAGCGTTTTCTCCGTAAGTATGATTCGATGCTGGCATACTATCATAAACAAGATTCAAGTAAAGCGTTCATTCCTATATACTTTTTTCGTGGATATTGAAAAAAAAACCTGAAATAATAAAAACAAACGGTAATATTTATTTTTCCAATCAATCAAAAACTAAATACGTAATGTTAAAAAATTTTAAAAAATCACGGATTTTTTATAATGAAAATATAAACTATTCATACATAATATTCTTCACAAAGAGGAATATATAAAATTCAGTTGCAATAATACAGTTTTGACTCAATGTTTTTTCTTGTAAGAAAACTTATTTCGGGTATTGCACTTTAATGAAACGATTTAACACACCATTTTAAATAAAAAGAAGAAAGGTGCTCAGAAATATGCAGTACACGAGAAAAATCTTGTTATTTTCTCGTTAAACCGGTCCCATCTATGGAATTTTTAAAGGTAACTGAGTTTGGTGTTAGCGTAAGAAGATCTTTGCGTACTACAGTCTAGTTCCACAGTGACAACGGTACGGATTTCTGGAGGTATTTAAAAACTTTGAGAACACATCCTTTAATTACAAAATTTATTTTATTTTGTATTATTTTGCTTTTGTAGTTTTGTAAAGGTCGTGGTAAATGTAACCTCTATATAAAATTTCTAAAAACAGTGAACAAATATAAAGTGAAGAAATTAATTTACTTGCATTAAAAAAGACTATATAAATAAGTGATTCCTAAAAAAAATTTTAAACTTTAATGTAAGGGTGTACAGTGGTATTTCAAATTGAATTATAAATTGTTTCTGAAGCGTTATCAACTATAGTGTGTCTTCTATTTCACTCGCCTCTCTACAAGACTAAACATCAAATTTAGAGCAAATTCAGATATATAGATTGTTATGTTATAATTTTTTCGATAAAGTTTAGTTTTTTATTTTCGTGAACGTCATTGTAATTAATTAGTTCATGAGTTATTATAGTAAACTGTTTTATTGGTTTATCTGTAAAAATTCCTATAAGTTTACTTTCTTTAATTTAGAAAAAATGAACAAAAAGTGTCGTGTTTTGAAAGAGCATTAACCCTTTAATGCCGAACGTATCATATATAATAGAATAGCTTAAATTATATTTCCGTGTTATATTTTTATTTTATTTAATTTTTTTTTTAATGTCTTCTTGAAAGTGTCAATAGTATTATTCGAGGATTCTTTGTTTGTTTATGTCATAACAATGCCCGCAACAGGGCCGATGCTCGCGGCGATCGTTTTGATTTACTTTTCCAAAAATTAATTAATCACAGTTTTAAAAAGACTATTATTGACAATTACGGATAGCGTTTGAAAATTTTTTGTCACGATGATTAGAAGCAATTTTTTTTTACTGCGAATCGGTTAATATATATAAAATTCATTTTCTGTAAAAGTTCGATTTATAAAAATACAATTTGAAACGAACTAATTTATGTTTCTGTTTAGTCAACCATAATGTTATTCGTGACTAAGGTATTGCCGCTTATATTTTTACTCATACAAATCAGCAATGCTAATGGCCATGAACAATACCATAAACGATTGTCTCGTTCTGTAAAAATGAATCTAACAGCTGTGGAAGAGAAATCGCTTAACATGAATAACTACAAAGATATCGTGGTTGTATCAACAAACAAGCCGACGCTCATCAAATTTCGAAAACGAACGAGCAATCTTATGTATAAGGGTGATGCTCTTGTTACAAGAATGTCAAAAGGTGGTAACGTCACAGAAATTTGCACATTTCCGGCTATTGCTAATGAATATGCCGAAATAGAGATGTTAGCATATTCTATGGAAAATGAAATGGAAATTTTATTGATTACCAAATGGTCAGATAATCAAAATCCATCTACTGATTTATTTGTTGTAAATATGACGGATTGCAAATATAATAAAGAAGTAATACCCGTAGAGTTTTCCGATTTCCCTCGCCAAAATATGGGATTCATTGTTCTCCGTCCGTGGTAAGAAAACTATAAATTATTCTAAATCGATGCGTTATTAATCTTTATTTTTTACATTTTCATATTAACTATACTCAGAATTTTTTTGAGTAATTCTATAAGCATTTTCATGAAGTATACTCGTTTAAAAATTAGACCACAATTGTACACATGCAAATTTCTACTTGTTAGCATTATTGTTTCTATTTAATTGCATAATTTTTAAATATACAAACATTAATGTAGTTTTCAATTATTTTATACACTAGACTTACATTTAAATATTTTTTCAGGGACTTGACGCAATTTACGATTTTTTTATTCGATGGTTGGAGAATTTGTAGTTCTTATATTTGTAAGCGCGTTTTCGACATGAATCATAATGTATTGTCCAGACCTACGAAATTCCACTGGTTAACTGATGAAAGTGGTAAAGACCGCGGGTATATATATGACCTGCTACCATCAGAAGACAATAAATTTGTAGCAATACAAATTCCAAAATCCACTAAAGCAAGATTCGTTTCATTAACCGAAAGAGGCAGTTTGATAAATTCCATGGATTTTTCTACTGGTAACATGAAATTCATAAAGTCATCGTATTCCTTCGGTAAGTTTAGTTTGATAATATATTTACCAATAACTTGTACAACAAAATTAAAACATCTTGTAAAATTTATTCGTTTTAAAAGTTTGAAAAACTTTTATATTTAAAATCTTACATTTTTCTTCTGTTCCAACGATAATATTAAGAAAAAGCGATCAAGCATTATTATTATTATTTTAAATAATAATTTTCTGAATCATATTATAGGAGATCAAAGCATATGTTATACTTCGGTGTATGATACACGTTCAATACACTGTCAAATGGTAGAAGCAAATCAAGACTTTCTTCGTAAATTAAATATTACTATAATCATGGATTATAAAATCGAAGCTTTAGCTATCCGAAATATGCCACTTAACAGAATAATAATTCTGACGCTTGGCTGCGGGTCAGTGCAGAATTGTGACAAATATGTAATGCAGCTGACCAAGATAGAATCAGACAGTTCAAGAAGCTTGATCAAAGAGTTCAATTCAAATGATAATTGTTTTCCAAAATCAGAGTTCTTCCTTACACTTTACGAAGAAGATGGAAATATCTGTGTATACTATCAGTGTGACTTAGCAAATAGTTCAGCAAACTACAATGTAGTTATTAAATGTTTCACATTTGAAGAGTTGCGTGTATAAAAATAATATTGGTCCTCCAAATATTTTATTTTACATTTCAAGACAATATTTGTGTATATAATTTCATGATAAATTAAATCTTGTTTCTAATATATTGATACATTCTGGATTATTTTGGCTTAAAATTTCTTTTTTTCATAGTTTGCCTGGATATAAATTATAAAGCACCACCAAATTATGTTAAATGGCATCTGACACGATGATTTCTAGAAAATGTTGGTTTATTATAATAAAACTGTATAGTTTTGAATGTGATTGAACGTGATATTTTCTTTACCTGTGGGATGAAAAGGTCCAGAAATAGTATATTGTTAATTAAGAAAGAAAGTTAACTTTTTCTGGCAAAGATGCCGGGCTGAAAATAATTACGTAGTTTTAATACATAATTGTATTACATATTAAAACACGTAAAAACTACGTGTTTGATACGTGACATGTCACGTAAAGAATTGAAACCTTTGATGCGTACCATTGATACGGATTTTTGTTACGTATGAAAATTTTAAGCTATAATATTTATTGACAGAAAGTTTGTGAAATCTTGACTGATTGTATCCTAGATGCCATAAAAGGTAGTACCATTTGGGTAATAAGACGAAAAAGGGGTTATATGACTATGTTATCAATAAATTTAAAATTATTAGTTTATAATTTTTATAATATGTAATACAATTACGTATTAAAACTAAGTAATTATTTTCAACCGGGTGATGATTCGATTCTGAAAAAGTCAATTGCTCTCTTGTTACACATAGTACTTTTTTTTTAATAAATGCAAGAATAGGACCGTTTTGGCATGAAAAGTCGATGAGAGATCTATGCTTCCTTTCTTCCACTGCAGCCGGAAGAAAAGTAGTAGTGCAGGGCCTGCCTAGACACACGGATAATGTGCAAACGTCACTCTATTTATAAAATAATTAATTTAATTTATCCATTTATATTATTAAAAAACTATCACGATTAATTTGGAATAGAACCTAATCAATTTATTCGCACGTTAATTGGTTTTTTCGTGTGAGGATATCTCAATCCTCACGTTATTAGGATATTGTCAAAATTCGAAGCTTAACGTTTATAAAATACGTAGTTTACATAAAGTTCGCTAGTTTAAAACAATAAAATTTAATAGAAAAAAACGATTATCAATAAACTAAATATCTACAGAATAGTGATTCCATAAAGTGAACGCAGTTTAAAGCTGGCGACCTTCTATCTTTTTCACTCGCACGCACGTGAGGTCACATTCTTTAAGACGAAATAAGACAAAAACTCACCATCTGAACACCATGAAATCGTCGATCAAGTTCATTGTGGTCGTGCGCAGGCAGTGAGGTGTCTTTGGGGTGCGTCGCTATCTTCTTCCAATGTTATTGTTTCTTATGTATATCCTACACGCGCTTAGATACATCCAACCACTTTTTCCACGTATCATAGTGACGTCATGTTGCTTATTATCGTTGATGAATTTGCAAGCATCATGATGACATTAGAAATTGTTCCGCCGTCATTTACAAATGCGCACTTGTGCTTGTCACTGTCTTTGCCTTTATATATGGTTGAAGAACGCGTCCGAGCATGTGTAAGTATAGTTGTTACCAAAGAATTCTCGTCGCACCTACGCGTCATAATTGCTTACATATCTGTAGATCACCAAAACTTAACTTTTGTCAACAAGAAAAATTTTGGGTGGGTACCGAAAAGGCGAACGTTCACTTCATAGTTGTAGCAAAATATTAAATCGTTTTATTCCAAATTACTCATGACTTTGTCAACGAATGTATGTAATTAGAATGTTCAAACCGTCGACTGTTTACTAAGAATAAAGAAAGTATTACAGATACAGTTGAAAGTTCACAAGTGCGAAAAAAACGTGAGTATTTAAATCAACTATTACTGTTTTTCGCCCTTATCAACCATCTACTTCAGAGTTAGAAAAATTTGAGAAAATAACGATTCGAATGCAACTATGTCGATTATATTTTCTTTATTCTTAATGAACAGTCGACCATTTGAACATTCTAATTACATACATTCATTAAAAACGTCATGAGTAAATAACGTAATTCGGAGTAAAAAAATTCGATATTTTGCTAGAAATAGGAAGTGAACGTTCGCCTTTTGGGTACCCATCCAAAATATTTTAGTTTTTGGTTTTCGCATTTAAGTATTATTATGTACACAAGGCAAGCGCAGAGGAAGCCATCTCCTCTCCTGGATTACCTTTGTAATGTAAATAAATAAATAAATAAATAAAT
>JAWWEQ010036170.1:0-20173 GCA_035583055.1 Torymus tubicola
AGTCAGTTCTAGGCAAGGTAACTGAATTTACTAAATAATTAAAGAGAAAGCGTTGGTGTGATCTCGAGAACGAAATGGCGCAGCATTATGTATCTATATGATCGTACGATATAAATCTGATATTTTTATTTATTTATTTATTTATAATTCGTAAAATAGGCTATAAAATGTGAAGTTTTTATTATTCACTCATGATATAATACTTGATAACAAGTATTCTCCATATTTTCATCTTTGTTTTGACTCTCTACTTTATATGGCAGCATTTATTCAAATATTATCCAGGATTCTTTTGTTATACACTAAAGATCTTACAGTTCACGTCAAGTTTTTTTCAATTTGAATATAAAAATTCTCTGTCCTTCGAAGTAAAGCGGATTGTTCTTTATTTAAACCGGATATTATCTCTTCTTTTCCAATTCCATTAAAATTCTTAAATTTTCAACCTTTATGGAAGTAGCTAAGTAGCTCATTTATTTTCACTTCAAACGTCATTACCTTATTTTATGAAAAATATTGTTATTTCTAGAGCAAAGAAATAAAATAGAAATTGAACGTTATATAGAGAAATTGGACATTTCAAAACCTTTTTCATATCGATGGCAATAACATACGAATAAACCTTTAGAGGAATTTTTCATAAGGCTGAAAAACAAAGAATTCATTCCTTATATGAACTCGTTTATCGATTGTACATTAAAAAGAAGAAAACGCGCCCTGGAAGGGTGAAAAATGTTCGGGGAAGCGATTAACCTGTCGCCCTGTCATTCCAAACTTACACCTATACTAACCATCAAATTGCGCATCACCACCTCATCCAAGGAGAACGAAAAAAAGCCTGGAGGACATATATCCCGAGCTCACACATAAACGCGCCTCCTCTTTATCGAGCAATGACCTGTCCGTCGATCGGTTCGGATACACCTACGCACGCACGCACATTTATATATCTTTGGCGCGTCAGAAGCCCGAGCTCGAGAAAAAAAGCCTGCTAAATAATTCACCCGGCGGCGCTCGCCCTTGAGCCTGCCACCGCTGCTATGTGTATATACATGTGTATATATATGTATATACACAAACACACGGGCCACGAGCCTCACTGCGCGTTGAGAACCGCTGCCACGAGTTTCCCGGGTCGCTATGGCAACGGGCTACTCGGACACGTCGCGCTTGGCGCGCGAGCTTGCGGAAATAAGCAGCGACTCGGGATTTGAAAACGACGGCGGGGGGGGGGGGGGGAGGCGACGGGGGTCGAAGAAGAAAACCCGGCGGCAGGGAGCAAAAGAGAGAAAGAGTAAGAAAGAGTAAGAAAGAGCGAGAGAGAGAGGGAGAGGCGCCTTATTGCAAGAGCGATAAGAAGCCCCGACACACATAATACGTTACGTAACGTCGATCTTCTTCTTCTCTTCTCTCCCTCGACTACTCTGGCTCCCGCGTCTTCTTGGCTTACTTTTTTTGCCCTTCGCGCGCGCAACCGCGGCCGTGCCGACCTAGTCTCTCGCGCGAAAGTACAGGAGGGGCTCTTATACGAGAGAAAGAGAGAAAGAGACTTTCTTATCTTTATCTTTGATAATTTTTACAACTCTCGCTGTGTGGTTGGTTTTACCAAGTTTTTACTGGCGAGATAAGACTGCGCAGAGAGCTGTATATATAGATTTACGCTCAAGTATTTAGTATCACTGTTTACTCTTTTATATACAAAATGTATAATGTTTTACCATTTATTTATATTTAATTACAACAGATTGCGGATACGTAACACTGCGGCAAATATTCACGATAAAATTTTAAGGTAGGAATTCATAAGCACGAGTGGATGTACATAATTCGATTGAAACTGCCATTCCAAAATGTCCGAAAATCTATTGAGAATCTAGGTTAAACGATAATGACATTTTCAGATGAATCAATAAATGTGCAGAGTGTCAACCATTTCAATTTGTGTCAAAGTTGTAACGGCTCAATGAATGGAAAGTATTCGGAAATTTTGCTAATAAACATTATCTCTCAAGTAATTTAATCATTGAAATGTATATATATGATTATAATCATTCGTAATAATAACGTATTATTTTTGCCAATGTTCCTTTCTACCGAAATTCTGAGATATTCTCTAAATTTTACATACCTCCAAAAGTAGCATACTCCTTATTTTATGTGACTTCATGTTACCTCTGTTATAACGTTTTATGTATATATATATATATATATATATATATATATATATATATTGATTTAAATCACTATTTAAATTGATTTTTATTTCTTTATTGTACGTATTTTATAAATCGTTATGAAATATATTTATTGTTAGTTCATTTAAAAATAATAAAGTTTCAATTTAAATTAAAAAACTCATCGACATGTCTGCTAACTGTAAAATAATGAATCACTTCTTTGTTACTGTTATTCACAGTTTATATTATACTTTACAATAAATGCAAAGTTTCAGAAGACATCTACAGACATAATTTTAATTTCAAAACGATTGCATAAGTTTGCACACTTAGCAAGTTGTTCGACAATCTTTTTTCGATCCTAACAAAGGAAAAAAAAGATGCATGGAATAGAATTAAGTTGCACTCTTCAATGCAACACAAATCAATGAAAATTTATACAAGTCGTTTTAAATTCTCAACTGTTTGCTTACTCTCTTTTTAAAAACTCTTCTATATTCTTGAGGAAAACTAATTCCGCATACTATGATAATAAATGGCTCATAGCTCTATTTATTTTTACGAATTATATTTCCATTCTACATATTTCATTGTACATTGCTGTATAAAATCAATATTATTAAAAACTCTTATTGATTCAGAATAACAGCTACGTTACCTTCTCAATCCTTAACAACCTATAAAATAGTACATCTGCCTTAAAACATAACTGCAAAATTCTCTACTGGGAGCAACGGCATTGTTCGAGATACACGATAAAAAAAAAGTCGAGCGCGTCCTTTTTCGTCGGCCATCCACGCCGAAACAATCGAAAACGGGAACATCGATACAGAGAAAAGTAAAAACAAGCGTTTCAGTGTCACACAATGTGTACACAGTCGGGAAGGCGTTTTTCGGCAGCGGTGGCACGGCAAAGCTCAACAAGTGCACAGTGTAACGTCAGACATAACGCGCGTCCTGCTCTTTTGATGTCCGGAGGGGCAGGAGAACTTCAAAGCGTCCGGAGATGCGCGCATGTATACGCGTCGGTCGGCCGGCGCGCGCGTCTTTTTCAACGCACAGTGTACGCGACTATGAGCAGGAAGCGTATGTCGAAGGGGTAACCGGCCGAGCTCGGCACGCGCCGTCGTCCTCACGGGGCTTGACATTAAAGCGCTGACTCGGATAATTGCATTTAACGATGTATCTGCTTTGTTTTTTGGAAAATTGAAATATTTACATTTCACACGGAAAGTTGCAATAGTCCGACATAATACGATATGGATGACTAGACGCTTACTTTATCTACTTATTGTTTTTGTGTGAAATTAATCTGATTTTTTTACTAATGGATAATGGCAAAAAATAAAAAAAAAATAATAGCTTAAAGACTAATTAGCATACTGCAATTTTGATTACGAGATTCGAATTGGGAACCAATAATCTGGAATGAATTTATTTTTCATAGAAAAGAACGGATAGCGAGGGATTGAAAGAAAGTCTTACAATGGAATTTTGCCGGCGTTGAGTAAACTTTATTGAAAATTTGGCTTGTAAAGACCGCGTACTATTCAGCTTTAAAAACAAACGTTATCGATTCGTTAAAAGTATAAAAAAGAATGGTGATGTCTCACATTGCGAATAAAATATATCATGGTTAATTACGCAATGACGCATGTGTATCTACGTATGCATCCTAATAAAACTACTCGAGATTAATATTTGTTTAATTGGAACAGAAAGGAAATTATTCTTATTTATATATCATTATATATTATTATTAATATTCACAGATTAATTTAAACATAAATTTCACAGAACATTATGTGACTGAGAAACAGCTAAAATTTAAGTGTTCTCTCAGGAATTGCCTTAAATAACCGTTTTTCTTGAAAATTGTCGAAGGACCCTTTGCAAAAAAGAAAAGAAAAGGAAATAAACTACTTTAATACCGTAAAATGAATGCCAATGCAAACGAGCGAACGAGCCTCGAAGAAAATTAGACGGCAAGTAGAAGAGTTGGAAAAGAGAAGTCGGTATAGCAGTGCCGACTAATTAATCGTGTATTCAAATTGCGCTCTGATGAGACGACGACGTCGGCGGACAGAAACGCCGATGGTAGAAAAAAAACCGAGCGGCTCTAATTAAAGCCGATTCTCGATGGCGTACGCGCCGAGGAAGAGAGAGAGAGAAGCTGTGGGTAGGAGAGGGTGAAGAGAAGAATGGAGATGCGATAATGAACGATATGCGAGCATAATGAGATAACGACGACGTGAAATTTTGCTACGCCGCGCGCAGTGCGATGTTACTCGAAGGATAGCGGTACTTCGCTGGAATGTTTCCTACTTTTACTACATGAAGTGAGAATTGTACCTTCATTAGAGAGCGGCCTGAGAGTGTAATACCTTTCGCGTATAGGTTTTGCATAAAGATACTTTCATCTTTGAGGTCACTCGAAATGAGATGAGGCATAATTACTTAAAGTAAGTTATGGACGAAGTCTCAAGTTTTACTTGTTAAAATTATACCCATTGTTCTTGTTCTGGTTGAAAATTCTTAATTTACTAACAGGTTATCCAATATTAATTTTATCTTTTATTCTTTCTAAAGAAAGTTTTTCCCAATAATTCATTCAAACCGTTAAGTAAGTTGCAAAAATGTATTTTTCTTTTTATAGCTGAAAATGCATATTCTAATATTCCTTTTGCATGATATAATGCTGACTTACTATATCAAAAACTCCACGTGTCCATTTTTCTTCTTATAAATGATCGATTATTATTGTGTACAAACAAAATCGTTTTTCGAAATAAATTGTTTAAAATAAAGCACGAAAAGTTATTTCTGCATATGAAAAAATCCATTATTGATTTTCTGATCCATAAGTAAAATATTCAGAGCTAAGAAAATCCGTTGATGAAAAACATGTCGCGCATCTCTAGGTTCAATCCTCTACATGTCGCAATGCTTCCACGTCTTTCCACCCTTACCGCCTTCTATTATTTTGAACATTATTTTCGAGTGTTGTCTGGTGCTTTCGCTACAGTTTCTTCTATCCCTTTCTCCCGCTCTCTCTCTCTCTCTCTCTGCAGTCTTTCTCTCTCTTTCTCTTTTTCGCACTCTTTTCCTCTTTTTTTCTTTTTCTCACCACACCAGAAGCTCCGAGCAGCCGTGATTTCAGCAAGGGATCGGAGAGCAAAAAAGGCGCGAGATACACGGCAAAATGAAAAGCAAGACTCTCGTAAACGTGAAAAGTAAGATGTATGACTGGCGGAGGATGCGAAGGAGGTACGCCGAGATAAAAGGTTTGACTTAAGTGTGTATGTGTATGTGTGTGTATGCACAGACAAGTAATATACGTGTGTGTATATGCATTTTGTGGGAATGCCACACGACTATGCGCTTTGCGGTCGATTCTGCGACGAATAAAGAGATGCTAGCGGAACACGTCTGCGTAGATATATAAAGCAAATAGTGGAGCGAATGTTTACCGAAGCGCACTGGAATCATTTGTGTTTGACTATACGTATATGGCCATTGTAAATTCACGCGACTGTAACGCAAAAAGATTTCCACGTGTATCGGTGCAAGGATGTCAAAAGTTATTTTGAGCATTGCCATTCTCTGTAAAGTATTTTTTTAAAGATAAACCTTGTTTTCTTGGTTTAAAAATTATTGAGTTTTTCATCGAATAAAGTATTATCCTCGTACGGTAGATTTGGTATCTCAATAACTAGAAAATATACCATTGTAAAAATTTTTTACGAACGTATGAAATCATCTTGAACTTTACGGAAAAGTATAATTCTTCTATATTTTTAGAATGTACTCATTGGATGGAAACTTTTATTCAAAATATTTTGTCATGTTTGGAATAAATTTTTTGTGCCATATTTTTGAATCGTTATTTTTCAGGAACGAATTTCTACTTGAAAATTTTCGTGGATTTATCATATGATGTATGAAATATATACTATCAAGATTTAATTTAAAAATATTCATAATTTTATTTTGAGTCTAAAAATATTTAGAATTCAATTCCAGAGTTAAATAAGCATACTACAGTAAACATTTATTAATTTTTTAGTACGCAGTCTGATCTCTATAATAGTAAAAAAATGCTTGAATATTGAAATCTTTTCATCCTTGTAAAAATAACTATATTTACAAAATACTACGTCCATTTGGTTTTAGTTAGAATGACGATAAGATGAATGTTTATTCGGTATATAGTTTCTGTTGTTAAAAAAGCAGAAGAATATCTTTCTCGGAAACAACAATTAAAAAGCAAAATCATAACCACTATTTTCATACCAAATCATAACAAACAAATTCACAACGTTCAATCGTTATTATAATGAACAAGTGAGTCAGAAAACAATAAAATCAATTTTCCCAAACAGAATAATTTGAATGACCCGGCAAAAATTCAAATATCTCGTTCTACTTCCTCTTCTATACATACATCACAATGAACAATAATTTCAATTAAAAATACTACTTTGGCTGCCTCCCCCCCTCCCCCAACGTTATATCGTCGCCCCCCGCGAAGAATAGTGCATCTCAAATCCCTTGCGAAGACTAGTACATATCACGCTCTTAATTTTATAAAATTTATGAAAGTCAAAAGGTACATAAAAATATTTGCGTACAAAAAAGTTTTAATCCGTCTAATTAACATGTATATATTTATCCCCATTGATTATTTAAAACAAGATTAAAAGTAAATAATAAAAAATGTTTTTTTTTTAATAAATTAAATTATTCCATTTATTCACTTCGAATGTTGTTTTAAAAAATCGATGCGGACAAATATACATATTATATAGACTCATTAATACCTTTTTATGATACACCGTGCGTAAAGGGCCACTTTTTTGCACATTTGCCAAAACGAGCGTGCTAAAAAAATAGCACTTAACGCACGAAGTGTCATAAAATAATGTTCGATACTTGTGAGAAATATCATTTTAGCTCGAGTGTATCGAAAAGTATTATTGTACGCAAATATTCTTATACAGCCTTTGATTATCGTAAATTTTTAAAAATTAGAAGCGCGAAATGTGCTAATCTTCGCGGGAGGATTCGAAATGTGTTAGTCTTCGTAGGGAGCGACGATATTCACACGATTGCAAATAGTCGATACACAAAGAAACCACTCGCGCCACATAAAAGCGCCTTAGCGTTATTCAAAAAATTCAAGCCTCACGCTGCTCTCCCTCCTCCACAGAGATGCCTATGTATACAGATATACACAAGCTCGCAGCAGCCTCGCGCCGTGATTGATCGCATAGCTGCGCGCTAGCAGGCGACTTCGCGCGAACGAAGCAGTTGGGAGGGGGGCGAGGGTGCACGTGAGAAAATGAAATTCCGGCCTGCAGTGCTTATTTCCACAGAACGCGGGAAAGCGCGACGGCGCGTGAAACGAAGGCGAGCGAGCTCGCGTAAGCAAAGTAGTCGCCTGCCGAAGTAAGTTTCTTTCTCTGGCCAGGCGCGCGTGCATTCCTTTGGTATACTATGCTATTCTCTCCCTTTTTCTTCGCATTCCACGTATACTCTCGTGCAAACGCGATCGCACACGCCACTACCGTACACTATATACATATATACACACACGTTGAACTGCGGCAAGGAAAAACCTTTACAATTTTATGCGGCAGTATAGCAAGTTTTTACATTAGCAGGATATACGTGCCCATGCGCGAGTGCATTTATCGACTCGTTTTGGGTGTATACATGTTGGTTGGCACGTTACGTGTGAGCGATATAATATTGAGATGTATAGGAGTTTATTTAGTTATTCAGCCGTAAATTGTAATCCTGAGCGCTGTTTTGGTTGTTGGTAAAATCGACGCAATGAACTATAGTTGGTATGCAAAAATGTACACGTTCGGCCTGTAGGCGATTTGGCCCTCGTTATATACGCAGAGATGTAATATGTAACAATACACGTATGATTTATGTAACGAGCGAGTTCGTCATATCCTAGCTGTCGTGTTGTTGACCACTATATGCCTGCTAATGGATTCGATTTCCAATAGCCAACGGTGGCTAATCAAACGATACATCCATGCTGTTTAATGATTAAATCTCTATATCTCTTTGTAGAATTAAACTGAAAATGAAACTTTTTATAATTCATTCCTGTCCTCTTTCTATTGGCACTTAATTTGTTTGTAAAATAAAATTAGAAAAGTTGGCGAACGACATTAACGGCTCGGCGCTCCTGCCAGTAAACTTTTCCTATTACTGCGCAGCACAGCTATTGTCTTCGTGTAATTCTTCTGACCCATCGCTCATAGAAACGACAACGACAGCGTCACAGCTGCTCTACGCGAAAAACATCCTTTCTCTGTTTACTCTTTTATAGCTCGTTGTTATGTTTCCTTTTTTTCAGTACACTAAATGTCTTTATTTAAATTCATGAAAAAATATTCTTTCATGCATTATTTACAAATAAAGAATAAATCTTTTTATGAAATTTAATGAATATCCAGAGAATGTATTTAATATTCATATCAACGTCTTCACATCCAGTAAAATTAATCATTCCTGCAAATTATCACAATAATGGAAGCAAATGTTACCCGTTCGAATGTCAATCTAGCTCCAAACATCCTCATTCCTCTCGTATACATACGACCATACAATCCGAGTGACATATAGGTATGCGTATATATATGTTCAAAAACGACCAAATCTGACATCTACGAACACAACTTGTGCATATATGTATATATATCTAGAACTATGCCCGCGTGCGCGCACCCCCTTTCTCTCTCTCTCTCTCTCTCTCTCTCTCTCTCTGCAAGGAACAATCGACCGATAATTGGCTTCGGCGAAGCCGTTAATTTGTGCGATTTCGGCGAGGAGCGCGGGCAAGTGAGAGGGAAGCTGCAGCAGCGAGAACGCAGCCATAGTCTCAGAATTGGCAGGGAGCTGAGCTGTTGGGCTTGGAAAGCGCAGGCGCGCGCGTCGAATCGGCTCAATTAAATCCCTCGTTCGTGCGACGCGTCGAAGCTGATCGCGTCCAAGCGAGAGGGAGAGGGATTGAAAGAGAACGAGGAGAGGGGTGGAAGGTAGCGAGGTTACCTCCGCAGCAGCATCCCGGGACGAATGCGCTCACCCGTGTCTACATATACATTATATGAGGAAATCCAGAAAAAAATTATATTTATCATTACCTCAAAAAAGTAAATAAAAGATATTTTTTCTAGTTTCATATATTTTTTTCAAAGTTTCAACAAGAGGACTTTATTCCAATTTATTAACTAAATAACTATCAACTATCAATAAAGTGAGACATCTACATTTTTAATTGCACACGATTTTGAATAATAATAGTGAAGGAAAAATGCAGATGAAATTGTGTACTTTTAAAAAACTTTAACGAGTTTTAAAGCCGTCATAAGTGTAACAGTTTCTGGATTTCCTCATAAATCCCTCTACATATATTTCGCTGTGTGTATAAATTTTTGAGATAGTAAGAGATAGAGGAATCACTTTGCAGTCGCGTGGACTGAGCGCTCGTGAGATGGAGAGAGGGAGACAAATTGATGGTCGGCCGTTCCGTGTATATATATATATATATATATATAGAGGATTGACTTTCAAAAGGAGCCCTGGGGTAGACGCGCACGGCTGCGCGGCCGAGTTTGTTTATTCGCTCTTCTTTTTTCATTGCCTCCCCTTTCCGCTGAATTTTTGCTTTGGTTGGTTCAGAAAGGGAGAGGGAAAGAACGAAACAGAGAGAGAGAGATAGACAGGTAGGTTGCGTAGGTGCAAGTCCGGTCGTGTGTGAATGGGAAAAGAGAGAAAGAGAGAGGAAAGAGAGAGAGGGACAGAGAACGAAAGAGATGGAAAGAGAGAGAGAGAGAGAGAGAGAGAGGAATAAAGAATTAGTCGTTTGTGCTTTCGTTTTGAGGCACGATGGAAAAGCGGATGGTTGAAATATATGAAGAGAGGGGAGAGAGGAAAAAACGCAAATAAAAAAAAATTAACCAATTTTAAAGTGGCTGAATTGCGAATAAATTGGTTGTGAGATAAAAATAGAAACGTCATATCAGAGAAATGTTTTTTTAAGTAGTAAAAATAGTGTGCGGCCAGGCGCATATGGAGAAAAATGCGCAGGCATTTTACTTTATCTGAAATGCCGGTTGTTGGAATCATTTTTGGAACAATAGAAATAAAAATAAAAATTGACTGTGAATAACTGCAAAAGATTTTCGTCGTTATGAAACACCAAAATTAGAATCCAGCATACCCGAAGCGTATAAATCAGAATTTAATCTCGGAAAAACAGGGTCGATAATCCCCCGTCAATAATATCGTATATTTGAAAAGCTACATCATACGTATATATACATTATATCTTTAGCGTTGACCACACATACACATGGCGTACGTCATTTATATGCTAATTACCGAATTTCATACTTAACACGCTAATGCATACTAATATCGGCGTGATAAAATTTTAATCAGCTAATCAGCTAGTCGAAATCGAGCTCTCTTCTACCTCCCCTCTCGTCCTCTCACATGAAACTCTATACACGGAATACAAAGAAAAATCCAGACATTTTCCCGAGTTCAATTAAACTTCTCTCGCTTCCAGCGCTGGCTCGCGCCCGTCTTCGAACAGCTCCAACTTCTCTCTCTCTCTCTCTCTCTCTATCTCTCTCTCTCTCGCGGGCGGAAAACACTCCCCACGCCCAAAGACTATTCTGGCCCACTAAAAATGCAGGAGCTTGCGCGTCTCCAGACAGTGTCAGTTATATACATATATACGTACTCTTACTCCCACATACCTACTCCTGGAGCATAGATATATAAATGCAAAGGAGAGCGAGTGACGCTGGGGGGGATAACTATCCGAAAACGCGCGAGCGAGAAAGTTTCGTGGACCACCCAGGATGCACGCCTGTGTGTCCTAGTCGCTATAGCGTGCACACGACGGTGTGCACCTAATCCGTCCCGCCCTCGGAATCCATTAGAAACTTCCTAGCTGCGTTATATCGTCGTCTTGACGAGCTGCTGCTAGTACTGCCCCCAGACAAGGACAAAAACGAAGCGCATGCGCGTACGGGCGTTTTCTTACCAAAGAAACGAAAGAGAGAGAGAGAGAGAGAGACCGCGCGCCGCCCGTCTGTATGCGGGTCAGATAAATAATTCCACGCGGCGGGCCGCCGGTCGCCTTTTACTTTTCTTCGCGGCACCCGCGCCGACTGCACGTATATGTAGTTGGCGCTGTGTAGAAGGCAACCATTGAAGTTCTGGGAAAAAATATATAAAGGTGAGAGATATATTTTTGAATGTATAGTCGAAAATATTTTCGATTACTATTTGGGTTTGAACAAAATTTTAACTTTTCTATGCTTGTTTAACTGAAGCACCTTTAAAGTTAGTTTACCAATATTTTATTTTAAAATCGGTTCGATAAGTAGCTACATAATTTAATATACCTATATCTGTCATCTATTCGTTATGTGGATATTGAAACATCGGTGTCTTGTATCATTCCGACGGTTGGTAAAAAATTAAAAGTGCGTATATTTATTAATTTGGACATATTTTTACAAATATAATGAGCGGTCTAATAATATCGACAAATTTGATTAGTTCTGTCTGGTGACTGACAATCGATTGAAATAGTAATTAAGGCTGAAAAGAGGGTTCAAATAAAGGACAAAACAGAGACACGCAAAAACGTCAGGCTTGAATAATGGAAGTGACGAAAAAAAAAGTTTGCGTGGTCGTACATCCGGTGTCTGTAAAGATCCATCTTTCATGCAAAATTAATGAGTCAAGTCGACGAGTTATTGTGCTTACAAATTATATTTTCGCAACATATATATATATATATATATATATATCTTTGTCCGATATTGATTTTTCATTATTCATTTTTACTGAAGCGCTTCCTACGAATAATTACCACCCTTCTCCCCCCTTATTAGTTTTATAAATGGCTTACTTAATAGACATTATTAATTATAATATTCAGCAATTTTACGGAATTCTAAAAATATTCGGTTAAAGAGAATCGTAGAACATTATAAAAAAACTCAATATTAACATATTTAATTTATCTCGACTAATATCAAACTATCTAATAGTATTAACTAGCGCGCTCCAGTGCTTCAATTACATTTTTAATGTGACTTTATTTATTGTTTGACAGCGACTGCAGTGTCGCAAACTTTATCACACAACTATCGCGAGCGAACCCCTTCCATAAAGCCGCTGTCCCCGGCGTAAACTCAGAAACATAATATAAACCCGTGCGCGTGTCCTCGTAACTCCAGAGCTCGTTCTATAATTTTAACAATAACGTGCCATCCTGCAGCCACAATATTGGCGTAAAAAAAGATAGAACCGTGCGTTATCCTCATCATTGTAGCGTAAACTTGACCCTTTCAGGGTGGAGCTAAATATAGCAGTAGTGGCCAGGCGATGTGTTAAAAAGCCGCAAGTGGTGAAATTATAATTTTTCATCTCTCGTCTGTCCCCCCGTCCAGTAGAGCCGGTAAAATGGTTATTACGGGCAATTACTCGCTCCGACCGAGCGGCTATACGTAACGTCGCTTTCATAACGAGAGAAACGTATATAGGGGAGGAGACGAGGAGAGAGGGTTGAGATCCCTCTCACTTGTCCCGTTCCCGCGGCTGTCAACGCGTATTTCGGATTGTCTAGAGCTGTCCTTGCAGTTGAAAAGTTTTTAAGGAGCGCAATTAATCTGCAATTTTAGGTTCGATCTGCTTTTATAACGTGTTACGTATAGGCTTTTTATATATGTGTTGACAAAAATTGTAAAATTATTCACTTAAGTTTGAAAATAAAATTTATCAAGATTGAACGAGATACTACGATAAATTTTGACATTCAAAAATAAATCAAAATCAAATATCGTAAAGCATTTATTCTGGACAGGTGTACGCAATACATCAACAGAGATAATAAAAATAAACTATAAGGTAAGTAGAAATAAGTCATAACGGTTGTGAAACAAAATTCAAATAAAAACTGTATATTGGATAAGCTTAATATATTTCATGCCAGTAATGATATTATTCAAGTCTTGTAGTAATAGCCTTTAATATAATGAGCAAAGTCGTTCTCGCAGCTGTGGATAAGTAGGTACGTAGTTATGAGAAAATATCCGTTACGATATATTCATAAAATTATTGATTTGTCATTTTTTCCAAACATATTTTCCAAACTAATCTGAAATAGTCATTAAAACTTTCCTGAAATAGAATAGCGTTTTTTCTACACGGACATCGTTCCCCTTCCTCGTTCCGGATTAAATAAGTTCACTTTCCAATAATTAATCTTACAATCGTCTACAATACGTGATAAATATTTCCTAACTATACATATATGTTATAAAATTTTTGTTACCATTTTCATATTCACCCAAATCCTATCCCTTCTACATACATAAAATATTTTCTGAATTTCGGTATATTACACCTGCAAGTTTTCAAAGACTTTTAAAAAATATATCGAATTCATATATCGACCAACTCAGAGTTGGCCTTTTCACAAGACCTAAAAACTTTTTCTTGCTCAAAGCCGAATCCATCAGCCACAACGACGTCAACCCAACCATTTTTCCGGACAGTTGAATTTTCGAAGCCCGTAGACATATACTCCCATCCACATCACAGCCAGCTTACGGCCCCATATTCACTTATATATATATATATATATACACACCCGCATATCCATCTCTCAGCTATACCTTTCTCACTCATCCGCGCGATAGGTCCGAATAACCCGGGCAAACATGCGACGGCTTCCAAACTGCGCGCGCTCGCTCTCCGCTGATATATCAATTTCACGTGCCGTCGAGTGCGTATATCCAACCGGCTCATCTATATATATATATATATATATATGTAGATATACGCGCATATGCGCGAGAACGAGCTATTTTATTATCCAATATCAAGATCGACGATTTTCCCTGACGCTCACGCGCACGTATGTATATATGCTTTAAACAGTCGTGCGCGAAAGGTATATTGCTACTTTCGTGGGTGGAATTTCGGCTTCTTGCTGCGGATATACATATATATATATATACGTATGTCAATGTATGTATATGCGTATAAGGAATATGTACGTGCGTGCATATACACGTCTGTTGTGTTTATATGTATATATATATATTGGTAGAACGTGTACGCGTACGTGCACATCTAGCCCAACGGCGGATATAGTATCGAGTGGTACCGTTGAGAGGTTGCACGGAAATGGATGGATTTCAGGCAGAGCAGTGTTATGCAGACATATATATATATATATATATATATATATATATATATATATATATACACCTATGTGTTGCACGTTTTATTACACAGTAGGAGAAACTTACAATTTTCGGGATTTTTCCAACCGCCAGCCTATATATATGGTCGACTGGCACGTCTTTACGCCCAGCTGTATATATTGACTTTTGTTTCCCTTCGCGAATTTCTCTTGTTTCAAGCTGCGCTCTCGCGGTTCGTGGTTTGATTTATAATTAAATGATGGCGTGGTTACGAGTCTGAGGCTGAGGCTCTTTCAAATGCTTTGTTGCGAAATTATATAGAAATGTTATTTGTGCGGTTTGTAGATTTATTGTCTGGATTATTTCGTTTTACCTGTATTTTTCATATTACATTACTTTTCGATTTTTAACCCCTTGACTGGCAGGGCTTTTGTAACTTTTAGTGCCAAAACTGGTAGTCACAAAAACTCAGTCTAGTTATGGGAAAACTATGTTTCTAGGAGTTATTGGGGTCGCTGAATTGATTTCAAAGGTTATTTGAATTTTTATGATTCTGATGTCAGATTTAGAGTCAACGAATTCAAAAACTATAGTCTACCAAGTTTCGTCCAAATTTATTGAGAATTATCAAAGTAATTTAAATATGTACATATATGATACACTGCCAGTCAAGAGGTTAATAAGAATAATCAAGGAAAATAAGACAATTACTGGAATAATATTTTGACTTATGAGAGAAATGGTTTCGCAGTTATCTAACAATAAGATAGATAATCTATCTTCCTCTTCAAAGAGATAGCCAGTTTAATAAGTTTTATTGAGAGCGGAAAGAGAATAAACACGTTGAATTACCTATTTTTGTTTAAATATTTGATGAAAACCATAATTAAATTTTTTTTAACCGCAGACCACTAATATCTATATCTGTGGCTTCCCGGAATAACCCTATATCTGTACTTTTTATGATTTCGAGAAAATCGAGTTTTCAGTTTCGCATGAGTATTTAAAATCAAAACAATCAATGAGATTAAATGCAGTTCTGCATATATGGTTTTATATCTGAAAGACATATTTTTGACGATATAGTTATACTAAACCAATTAGTCTCAAAAAACACTCGCAATAAAGTATTTTAAAAGTTATCACATACATACCATTAGGTATTACAAACGTTAGAGGGAAGAAGAAAATAAATTGCGTGTGGCGTAGAAAAATATTCGACGAACGTGGCCAGGTTTACCACGTGGCGATCTTTTATCTTTCTTATACCCTCATACAAAGTGACGGTACTTACTCGGGAGTTTAAAGGATAGTAAATCGCCAACTGGTCAGCCTCAACGTGACTTGATTCCGCGGACCTGAAATTCACCTTCCCTTGCTCTACCGCACTGAGCTAAATCGACGATGCCAACTCGAGTGCATCGTGCGCTTCTTACAGTAATACTGCCTCTGAGTCATCACGGTTTGTATGCAGCAGAAAACCTCTGAAGATATACACATACACGTACCGATATTTTCAAAAATAAAAGTATAATTTAACTCAGAGATCCCTTATACGTAATTGGAATTCATGAAAATGTTGATTTGGCAGCTGCAAAGCTTTCTGGTCAAATATTGGAAAAATAGTGGATTACTTCTATTCTAATCATAAAATAATTTTTGGAGAAGAACATGAATACTTTTATCCCAAAATGATCGGTGACATAGGCATACGCGGACCACCTGATTTGAAATGGATTCGGCCTTTTAATATATCAACATGACACTTTTTATTTACTTCAAAAGTATATTTATATTCCGTTCAATTTATTAATTGCACGAATAACTGTCCACAAAATAGATCGAAATCGAGCAAATATAGTAAACTTTAATCCAGTTTAAATCCAGCAATTTTTTTTAAAATTACATAATTTACCACTGCAGTAACCACATAACGCGTCTTAAAATACATTTTTTTTAATTACATTAACCTCCTTTTTCCCTCACTCTGAGAGCTTGACTTTCACCCCCCAGCAGTAAGTAAGGTCGCCGCACGAGATCTCTCTTGTAACGTGACGTAACGCGGTGAAGTTTGTACTGGGGACAAATGCCCTTCTCCCTCTCTCTCTCTCCCTCTTGGCTCCCACGTATTAATACGCATCAGGTGGAAAACGTATCTCTATATACACGCAGCTACAGAGCGAAAGGCAAGGCTTAGTGAAAATGAATAGTCTCCCCTATACGTTAATGACAATTAGGGTAGGGGAAGTGAGTAGGCTATTCGTCAGGGAATCCGGTTAATTGTCAAGATCAGCTAGCTGCACACGCGCAAGCTTTCGCGTATAAAGCGAAGATTAATGACGCTGCCAAAATAGCGCGACGATGGAGTCTCTCTCTTGCTCCCTCTTGCGCGTGCGCATATACCCTCTAGCGTATATGGGGGGAGGAAGGGTATTTATGTATTGCATAAATTATGGCGTCGCCCGAACGCGTATTGTCGCGCTGCTACAGCGATGTAATTGCTTAGTTCAGAGCGAGCTTTCCTTTGCCGCGAGTGTTCTATGTATGATTATTGGGTGCGAGCTGCGTTATTAACGCCCTCAAAGTCGACCTCAAAGGGCTTGTTGTTAGATTTTGCTTATGGCCGGTTAACGACGCGGGAATGTATAGACTTCGTAATCGGAACGTTTGGGTGTAACGCTACCGTGTGAAAAGGAATTTATGTGGCGTAACGACCGCACTTATAGACGTTTACTTTTTATTTGGTGATGTAAAAGATTAACGTGCGAGCAGAAAAAAATTTGGGACAAATATGTAGTTAATGCATGTCCATGCCGTCGGATTCTAATACCGAATGCACGATTTTTCACAGAACGACCGTATGAATAACACCATTTGTTTTCTCATAATATATGCGATTGATATTGCTATTATATGGATGATATTATGTAGAAAAATGGTCGATATTTGCATCAATCCAGCCATGACCCAGATCTGGCCAAACATACAGAAATCCATTTTTCATTAGAATTTTCAACTTCTTTCACATTGATCAATATTAATTTTCTATTAAATAGTACATTGAGGATTCGCCTGTTGAAAAACGTATTGAAAGACACCCTGATATCTCATCGAATTCACCATACCGTCGTTCGATTTCGCTCCGATGACAATAATAATTAAAATTCCTTAGGACGCAGCTGAAAATTTATCGAACTCTCGTTCTCTAACAAAACGTCGCGCTCCGCGCAATCGTTTATCCTTCAGGTTCGTACTATATACTCCACTCCTTATAACTCCAGGACGCGACGCTGCACAAGAGAAACTACCCAGGAGAATTGTAATTTTAATTTGTACCTCGCTCGCACGCCCGCCCGCGCGCACCTCGAGAAGAATGCCGGATGTTGATGTAATTTACGGCACGGTCTCGAAGCTAGTCACGTCCCCGAATACACCCTCGACAGCCCTCTTTTTCTTTCTTCTACACTTCCTCCGCCCCCTTCCTACCCTTTCTTCATTCCCTCGCGCTCGGGAACGAATGATCACCCGAGGCGCGCTCGCTCGCACACGGATAATTCAACTCTGCGCGCATATAGCTATAACACTAGCCTTTGTGATTTCGCGCGATTTTTCATTGCTGAGAATGGCCGAGGTATGTGCATATATCTGTATATATATGTATAGTGTATATAGTGGTACAGCTGCATTTACATTAAATCACAACAAAGTATGGGATCGCGCGTTAGAGTGAATTTACCCGCCATTGTTTCGTGCTGCTGGCTTGTGTATATATATATATATGTATATGTATATTTACCGCTCGCGCGCCGAGTGGAGTATACGCGGGGATTCAGTCTAATTGCAACACGACAAATTCTGTCAAAACATTGGAGGGAACGGCGCTTACAGTGCGAGCGCGGCATTCAGAAACCACGTACAGTGTTTAAAATTGCACGAGTATACTTGTGCCAGGTTGCATTTTCGAGGGCGTGTCTTTCGTAGGAAGTAATTTACTTTTTTAGAACCAACATGGCGTCTGCAAATGACTGGGTTCAGGTTAATTTTGGTACTGGCATTTTCTCGAAACCCACTGTCATCGTCGCTGTAAATATATTTAAAATAGGAGAAAGAACCAGTATGAAAATTAAATTTTAAAGGCGACTTGAAATAATATATTGTATATCATGATTATTTAAAAAAAATATGTATATTTAAGTAAAAACTAATTCATCCTGCTTATTACACATTTAGTATATAGATTGTATCTAGAAATTTGTATTATATTCAGTTTTATTTAATAAGGTTTTAAACCATTATTTATCCATAACGCGCAGTTGCCGCACCTTTTCTTATCATAAAGTTTAATAGTATTTCTAAATTTAAGAAGGCAAAATCCGCACATAGAATATTTCCGCAAGATAGATCTTACTTTAACTAGAAAAGTCAGCGGAAAAATTGACCCCATTATGTCATTCTCTCAAGGCAGCAATGAGTCTCCTCATCCGGCAACTTAATAAAGTTCCCCTGTCAGCACCGAAAATGCGGACGGCAAATTCTTTCAAATAAAATTCTTTAACCAAATGTTTTAGCATTTAATCTAGTTTAAGATGTGTTAATCGTTTTGAAAGTAAAAGTGTAAAAACGAGAGTATTACTTTGCAAAATAAAAACCGCTGCCAATTCTTTGGCCCTTATCGTCCTCAAAATAATTTTTCGATTCCTTTTAATCAATTGAAATTCTAAGAATAAATGTTTCACAACAAAAAAATGCTAACAAATTTCAATAATAAAACTTTTTTTCTTTTTTTTCAAACAAAGATATTAATATCTATTGCAATTTCATTGTCTAACTTTAAACCGATGCGTCTCATATCTTACATTTCTTGCCAATTAGTATATTACTCACCTATCGATAAAAAAACTTTTACATTACGCCAATTTAACGCAATTTAAAAATTTAAGAAAAATATTTTTAACTTCAATTATCTTCAGTAGAAATGAACCGATTTTTTTGGGCAACGAACTCGATTCGAAGATATAAAAAGCTATCTCTGATCCAAATTTGAAGACGATTGGATAATTTTTGCTCTTATTATCGTGCGACAACGAAACTAAAATTTTTTCTAAAATAATGTTTTTATAAAAAACAAATGAAGATAATCGCTTCAAAATTTTAACAGAATATTACCCACAATCAGTGTAATAAGTGATTGAAAGTTCAAGTCGATAAATCAACAATTCTCTGAGAACACGCAATTCGAAAATATAAGAAAAAAATTTATAACCTCTAATATCTTCATTAGAAATGAACCGATTTTTTTGGCCAACGAACTGGATCATTCTCTCGCTCGTTAAATTTTTTGAATTTAAAATATTGACATTAAAATTTAATTAAAGGAATCAGTAGTTTAAGTTTGAGGAAGCTACGTGCCAATAAATTGGCAGCAGTTTTTTAAAATATCAGATAACACTTGACAATAATATAAGGCTAAAAGAATAGCATTCATGGAACTAAAGCAAAGAGCCCGATAGTGCTCTACTTGTCGGTACAAAGAACTAAATGACGAACGGGCAAGCGGGGCGAGAACGCATCTTTTTTACCTATATTAAAATAGACTATAAATATGTAAAAAATATGTTTTTGAGTACGATTGCTTTTCGGGAGAGGCTTATAATTTCGCCAAAGTAAAAATTGTTACACCTCAATAGCAACTAACTTATAATGTAATAAATATTTTCCACGCAAAATGAGTGCATTTTG
>JAWWEQ010036181.1:0-20172 GCA_035583055.1 Torymus tubicola
GAATTGGATATTATTAAAACAAATGATAGTACATCTACGGAAACTCAACAGAGTCGTGCAATTAAAATTCGCGATTTTCTAGGCGTAGAAAGCGGTCATTTGAGTCAGATGATTTTGAAAATATCCCATATGCAAAACAAAGCCGCCCAGAATTTTCGCATAGTAGTGTACAGCCAACTACTCTGAATGGCGAAGTTGCTGTTACCCCGATTAGAGGTTAGTACACGCGCCTATTTTTGCTCAGTGTATTTAATAAAAAATGTATAAATAAGTAAAATTAAATAAAAATTTTTTTATGAAAAAAAATATATATATTTTCGTTTTGCTTCAAGAGGAATCCTCTTGACACAAGAGTAATCAGTTTGAAAAGGATTTTTCTCTAGAAACCAGAGGAATTAATTTTGACAACCAAATCAAAATTATTTTCCTCTTGCAGCAAAAGGATTCCATTTGCCTCAAGTGGATCTTTCTCTGCGTGTAGTCATGCAGAATTGTGGATGCTGCAAACAACCTCCAATAAAAAATGAGTCACAATGACAGTGATTTTATATAAAACAAAATTGATATTTTCAGATGTTATACATAAAGAAAAAAATATTGTTACAATTAACGAATTATGGTTTTGAATATACGCAAGTACTTAGTATTTGTAATGAACGCAAATTCTATAAGGAACGTGATTTTGTTCTTCCACTTCGCAGACCAATAAGCATCTGTCTTAATAGTTAAGGAACCATCAATTTAATATAAGAGAACATCTTAAACGACTGGTTTTGCAACTGTTAATGAATTTCTTTGACTATTAAGAAATATTCGTTCGTCCATATCCAAATGCCGATTCGTTAATAGTTAATGACACTCCTTTAATACAAAGATTTCTTTATCTGCGTGTACATCTTATTATCAATTACTTCAAGATAAAAGAAAGTTGGTATTGATTGCTTGAATACAAAAATGTTTGCAACATTAGTATTAAAATCAATTATTTTTTAACTCGGGCTGGCCCCCTTATAAATAAAAGAGAATATTTCAACTCTAAAAATGATTATACGCGATTCATTGAATGACTTGACACTTATTAAGAGATAACATTTTTTTTGAGCAAAAGTTTCCGAACAACTGTCCGAATACATAATGTTTAAGTGATATCGTAGTAATGAGTATTAGGTTGCAAAAACTTGATGTAGTATTCTTTTTTAAAAATATAAGTAATAGATAAGAAATTTCTTACGCAGCTTTGAAGACTTCTTCGCTGTTATTTATTACTTGTTGAACACTCCAATTCATGTACAGTAAAGATATTTCTATTCCGAAAAGTAACACAAAAATGATCATCACTCTAATCGGATAACCCAAACTAAATAATAGCTGAAACATAAATATTTTGTATTTCTAAGTGTAAACTTATAATAACGAAAAAAAGCAAAAAAATTTCGAGTATTAACTTACATCAAATGAAAGCATAGCAATAGTAACACAACCACCACCCATTACAAATAATAAGCTGTAGCTAAAGGATTCTTGTATTCTATCCACACTTCTAAAACATTTTCAAACAAGTTATGTTAAGTAATATAAAGTTTACTAATGTCATACAATTAACAGTAAGTTTCAGCTAATATTATTTAATCTACCAGTATTACCATTTTTTGAGATATTTTATGTGCAATACTTAACTTTAAGGAATTGCGGTGCATATCACACACTTTGCGTATACTATATAGAATTTTCTTGTCATCAATGTATTGATTAAAACAATCTTTTGTAGGGTCAGCTAATTTTCCAATATTTTCTAATCTGTAACTAAGTTACGAATTTGCGATAGGAAAATGCATTGTACTTATTGTATATTGCATAAGAATAGATTTATAAAGAAAACTATAAGGTGCAATTATTTCGATATAATTCACAAGTAGAATAAAACTTAAACATTAATATTATACAATACTATAGTAATTGAATTTCAATTTAACTCTTATTTCGCGGCTAAAGTACAAGATCAATTAAAAATATATGGATATTTTAAAGTATGAATATATAAGTTTATTAAAATTATTGAATAATATAGAAACAAATTTTTTTTTTTAATTTGCTTTGTCCAAATACCAAGATTCAACTATTTGTGAAATGTCTTATATGTAATGATTCCTAGTAATGCAAATGTTACTGTTTAAAATTATACAATCTTTGAATTATATTTTTACAACAATAAATCATGCACGTACCACACGATAGCAAACAATCCGCAGGTATGCATGATGTTGGCTACAATCATGCTGTCGACCGCTGCAACACCAATGACTGTAAAAATTGAGACGGGAAAGCAGTGTGCTGCAAAAAGTTCGTAATAATACTTGGACGCATCAACGAAATAGTATTCCGGATGATAAGGTTTTATGCGCATCCGAGATTCGTTCAGAGGCATAAGGTAATCCATCAGAAATGGCACAAATGGCAGGCTGTTGAATATAAACCAGGCGAATATTGCATAACATAACTATAAAATTGAGAAAATTAATATTTTAGTAAAATATCAATATTTTGGAACTTATTGGTATATATAAAATTAATTTTTGTGTTTAATTTTTCATTCTATTGAGGTAAACTTTAATTTTTCAACATTTATTAACATTTACTGCAGTTGTAAAATATATTAAACGCTAAAAGTGTTGCCCTTGAATGGACAATTTTTTAAATTATCTGAAAATCTGCAATTTTTTATGTCTACTTACTCACGATTGCATAAAATTATTAGACATGTACGTACAAAAAAGATCGTTAAAAATCGCCCGTCTTCCGAGTGTTTACGCAGTTTTTTAATTTCATTTTCATCAGTTATCGTTTGCCAATCTCGAGCTGTCTGTTCATAAACTAACTTGATCTGCAACATATGTTTAACATGGTATTCTTTTAAAAGTTTCTCTCCTCTAGCAAGAGAATCATACTGTGAGAGTTCACAAAAGCTATACCTAATAAGATAAAATAAATACTCACACTATCTTCAAACACATATGCTGCGGCAGCTTTGGTGAATATAGCAAATATAAATATTACTCCTGTTACATTTTCAAATATATGTACTACGTTATGTTTGTGAACTGCTTGAATAAGTCCTGTAATCTGATAAAATAAGGTCGTGGTTAAAAGCTTTTCACATACGAAAATTTAAACCCAATCCGGGTGATACGTATGCACATGGTTTTCAGAAATATTATAATTTGTATATAAGGTACTTACCATAGGTATAATAAGCGAAAAAGAGATAAAAGCTATAGTAACTAGTGATAGCTGTTTTCTTGTTCGACTCAGATATGGCCATATGCCCAGAACTCTCAACAGAGTTTTGTTTATAACATAATATCGACTGTCGAATATTTCCATATTTCTATTTTCTTTATTCTTTAAACAGAATACCAAGAAATAATAGAGTTTAACATTGTTAATGCAATAATTATTTTAAGTTCTCATTCATCTTGTAGGATATCTGTTACTTTGTTTTCAACACCTATATTTCAACATAAATGATAATAAAATATCAATTTACATATTAACATTAAAAAAAGAAAATATTAATATAAAAACACATATAAGATTATTGGAAACAGTGTTGAAATAATTAATACAAAACGCATTTGTATGTACTTAAACAGATAGTAATTAATAGATTTTAAATTGATAAAGTAAGGTAAAGATCAATTGGTAAAGATGAATTGAATTTTGTTAAAATTTTTTAATATCAATTAAAAATCCAGTATATCGTAAGTATATGGCCAAGTCTCTGTCAAATCGAGAGGACAAAAAATAGATTTTCTTAAAATCTCAGAAAATGTTCTGCTATTTATTCCGGATACCCCTGATTTTTTTCAGATTTTTTTACTTATACTTTTGGATATATCAGAGGTCAAAATCTGAATTTTGAAAATTTTGAAAATTTTTTGCCGATTTTGATGAATTTATAACTCATTTGAAATTTTGACCTCTGATATATCCAAAAGTATAGTCAAAGAAATCTGAAAACATTCAGAGGTATCCGGAATAAGCAGCAGACCAGTTTCTGCGAGTTTAAAGAAAATCTATTTTTTGACCTTTCGATTTGACAGACTCGGTCATATATATTTATAATTAGGAAAAACAGAGACATGTTTTAGATTAAAAATTATGTTTGCAAATCTAATTTTAGATATATAAAATAGATATACTACAATGTTTTAAGGCATACATTGTAGATTTTTCCTCACAATATTACAAAGTATACGTTAAAAATAGTGTACAAATAAAAATGCTCACTTATTAAGGGTTGAAATTTTTTAAGAAAATGGAAGTAAGTCTCCGTTTTTAATCCTCCGCTATTTGATCTAGAAACGTTCCACCCAAAATATTAAAAACAGAAAATGAAACTAGAAAAACAGTTTATATCTACTTTTTGGAAATTAATAAATGTTCATTAGTGTTATTCATGAGTGTTATTATGCCTTTTCAATAACAACTTTAAACTCTTATAAATTTTCAAGGAAAGAAATTTTTTTAAGAAACGGTCATAAATCGTGAAAAAACACGGTTTTTTGAATTTTTAGTAGGAACCCCGCTCGATATCCGGATTTTGAATCACACCATCTTATACCTCGTGAAGAAAAACGTTATTTAAAAAAAAATTTACTGCAGGTCCCTAATAAAGCGGAGCTAATACAGGTTGAATATTTCCCGAATTTTTTAAAGGAGGATAGACTTAATATTATGATTTAAAAAAATTCAGGTATGTTTGTCTCCTTATGAAGTATACGTGTGAATTTTTTCAGATCCCGAAAGCTAATACACGGAATATAAATATATGAATCATCGAATAGTGAATTTTTTCTTTTTAATTTTTTACAAACAATTAAAAAAAAAACTACAAAATCATGAAATTATATATTTATAACGCAGTTTATAATTTATTCAATTGAATTTTATGTCTAATATTTTTATATAACTTTTCAACATTTTTTAATTCATAGGTACTTGTAGAGGAGACACCATCTACATTTTTATTTATTTTACTATTCATTTCGTATTTGCAATTTGTGGAAATGATTTAAGAATTGTATGTACCATGTTGATGTCACATACAGAAGTTACAAGAGATGCATAGCTGTCGTGGAAAGATCATCTTAGGATCGCAGCACTGAAGAAATCAAAAGTGACAAGAGACCCAAAGCAACCACGACGATTCCTTCTTCTCTTGGTGCTATATTCTGTGATTCTGTTAGGAGCCCAAATTTAAGCTGATGCTATAGAATTACGGGTTACCTGTAGATCTAATAGCGAATAGTAGTCGAAATAAATTGCGATAAGACATGTTTACAGAAGAAGATGACTTTTAGTAGGGACAAAACACCAAGCGATGATTCAGGAAGACCAGTGAAGCATGCCACTCTAATAAGATATAGCAGGTGAGAGTTACTGCTTCCACCGCGTGGAGTAGACACAAACTAGCAACCGTACATTTCACCTAGATGCTTACGGATCACGGCTACTTTCGTAGCTATACCAGAAGAGGATTGGAAGTATATCAAAACGTAGGCTATCTGGTATGTCTTGGAGTTGAGGATGAGTTATCCGAGAATCCCAGATTTCGGGAAGAAAAAAAATAATTAAGAATCCTATGGATATAGGTCTCTTGTCTTGTAAAGACATTGGAAGGTACTTGCTCTTCTCACTAAAAAGATGTGACGCGGTAATTGTTTTTGCTGCAAATGTTGTACACAGACTGAACAACGGTTTCCGCAGGGGGATATCAGCTAAGTGACCCCCCCCCCCCCTCTATACAGAAAAAGGAAAACTCTACTTGAATCATGTCTTTAACAAAATTCAAATTTTTATAATTACTAAGCTTCTTCTAGAAGCAAAAAATAAAATTAATTTTTGTTATAAAAATATGAAGAATGATCATTATTGGGACACTTATGACGGTCAAATTTTCATATGATTTGGAATAGTCAATTGTAATAAATATATAAATATATTATTTTTCATTATTGAATAGAAATTCATAAATTAAGAGATAACAGAAGTTATGTACCTACTAACGCTTATGAAAAACAAGCGAAGTGACGAGTTCATGCATAATTAAGACACACTGTTTTCAAGAACTATTTTACTTTATTTTATGCAAGATTTCTACAGAATTTTGCTGCGAGTAAAAATCTTGCGGAAATTTGTTATATTCGATACTTTTGCAGGATTTCTTAAATAATTTTTTTGCAATTTTGGTTTGTCGAGGGAGAATGGTTTTATGATCCACAGCAACAATGATAAATATAAGTTCAAACATCTTCAGGCCACTAAAGTGAAAGAGAACGGATATGAAAGCAATAAAATGTAATTGAAAATTCGGCCTATGTCTGAATGTAAGAAAAATTCTGCGAGAAAATCCCACCCCAATAACATTTGCAAATAAGCCAATGTTAATTATTATTTTTGAAAAAAATTACTTAGATTATTATCCCTCAGCTGTTCATAAATACTGTAAAAGTCCTTTTATCTTAAATAATAAAAAAATTTTTTTGAGATTATTTTTAAAAAGGAATACTTTCTAATCTATTTTTTATCATTGAAAATTTAATATTATTTTTCTTATTGGTTTTAATTGTACTTAAACCTGTGATAGTATAATAATATTTATGAATAAATTATTACTATAAAGTGGAAAAGTGTTTCAAATGAATAATTATATCTGCCAATCATAATTTCAGAACAAATGTATATACTTAATCACGCTATTATGTGGATCGATATTTTAATATTATTTGCAGAATTAAGCATAAATTTCAAATATCATATTTATTTTAATGTTTTTAGAGAATTCATTTTTTACAATAGTCGCTAGATGTGTATTTTTATTACTATCCAAATTTCTTTGTGAAACGCAGTTGATAGCAAAAAGGAAGGTAATTTTTTTATACCTAGTGAACAGTAATTACATCATTTAGAGTTATTCTGAAAAACTTTATATTAATTAATACCAGCAGTATTTCTTTATATTTGTCTTCAAACTTAAATCTTCGTTTTGTGAATTCTTATTTAGCTGTTTTTCTCTTTAATAGTCGAAATAAGGTGCCACTGACTGGAGAAAAAACTAATGTGTAAAATTTTAAGGTCGAGGTTCATTTTTCTATTTCAAGGAAGGATATCTTAATACTTAAATCAAACTAATTCTGATGTAAAGTAAATTTTTTATATTTTCTTATAATAATACTCACTGTTGCAAAATTGTGCAAATTAATATGGCAATATGATCTGGCCAAAATCACTGCAAGGACTTAAAGTTTTTTGGAATCTAATAAATACAAATTTTTAGTTTTAGGGAACAAATTATACTAGTCATTTTGATATCTGGAAATGAAATAAAGTTTTGCATCATATATAAGTAAATAGTTAAATATCTGTAATCGTCTTGTTGTTCAATAGTATACCCTCTCGAAATTCATAATTTTTTCATTCTCAGTATCAGCAAGGAGTGAATCTTCTCTTTACTTCAAACAGTAAATTTATGAATAAAATTAATGTTTTTCACTCTCGATGCAGTCCGGTGGGCTACGAAGACTGTTGCTAGAATCATATAACACATATATAAGTAAGTTAATTAATATAATTTTTTCAGTTTACTTTAACAAAGTAAAATGAAGAATTCTCTTTATTTCGCTGCATACTTCAGACCATACAAAGAAGCTAGTACAAAACCTGCTTGGAAAAGGAGCTAACTCAAGAGCTGTTTGGAATAGCAGCTAATCTAGAGTCTGATTGATTTTTTATATTCTGTTTGAAAGAGAAATTTTATTTGCATAATTTTTTTCTTTCACGCCGAAAATAGAAAACACATAGGCAAGTACTATCAACTTAAATTTTTTGCCCCAATTCCAAACTACTTTTTTCACCAAGGGTTTTTGAGCTAACTCCTTTTTCAAACGCTTTTTAACTTGAGATCCTTTTAATTCAGAGGTGACGATATGTAATACATAAAAATGTTAAATTATATTTATAATTAACCTTAGTTATTCTTCAGTTTTAACCTTTTGAAAGGCGGTGTTCATATGATACGCCTATTTATCTAGATATATCTTAGACTTCTTATTACCTATATATTGTAACATTTGATTAATTTTCGCTGGGGTATTAAAAATAATTAATAAATAATTAATGCGAAATAAATGCACTATTTTATACAAAAATTGGTTTTGAAGTCAATTTGAAGTCTCAGTAAGTCAATTTTAAATTTCACATAATCGAAATCCAAGATGACGAACCTAACATGGTGGATGATATCCACCATGCTGGATCCATCATCTTGAATTTTTTAAAATTGACTTCTGATTCATAATCAGCCACCCCGAAAATATATAAAAATATGATATGTGCTACCTCACGGAATGGCTAGATAAAATGTGCCGCTCAAGAGTTAATTATCTAATGAATGATGATGGCGTGAATGAAGCAGATGTAAGAATATAGTTTACTTTTTTATTTTTATTAATGACAATTTTTTACAAAGCAGTATATATTGAATATTCGTATTAATAATCTTGATATATCGTAAAATAGTAAAATATAATGAATGAGCGATGGTGATGAAATCTTAAAATGTTTAATGAAGAAAATTTTTAACTGATGCACTTTCACCTGTGATATTAATAGTAATTATTAGCTAATGGAGTTCTCAAATAAAATGAAAATATCATATTTCTCAAAAAACACTTACCTTTATGGAATTCCGATAGATGTCAAAAACTGTCCATGCGCTAATAAGTAATTTTTCATGGTCAGCATCTTCATGAAAACATCCTTTTACAGAATTAGATGATTTTCCAAGAATATCCAATCTGTAACTATAACACTGAATCTAAAGCAAATGACATATTTGTAAAATTTGCATCTATTAATATTTATTTTAAAATATAATTATATTCTTGTATTATATTGTAAATAATAGGTATTGCAGTTTATGACTTTGTGTTGTTTGAATTTAACCCATTAAAACTAACGCAGAATTTGAGTTAGACAGCATCAAATTAATTATTGTATTCATAGGCAAATAAAAAATAAAAATATACATATTTTTTGTTATGGCATATAACAAAATTATTTAAACAAGTTATAGCGGAAACCGTTATTTTGAAAAATGGACTACGTTAGTTGATTTTGTGAAAAAATCATGAAGATAATTTCTACGTATGTAACATTTTTTCATCGGAATTCAATTTGTTAGTATAAATGATTATATATAATTGTATGATAGGCAGCGACAGTAACTAATCCAGAGCGACAATAACAGTCCAGAGCCAAATCTAAGCCAGATAGTATTGACTATTAATTACATTAGTAGGCAAACAACAAATAAAATATCAATTATAAATATTCAAATGTATAAAACATTTTCACATTTGCGATAATTTGTATCTGACTCAGATTCTACCTGGACCTTAAGTTCTTTTACGTAGGTAATTGGGCCTACACAGAGGAAGAGCTATTAGGTATAAGTAAAGGAAGTTTCGAGCGTGCGTGAGTAATTGCTTGACTGGCCGCTAGGTGATTGATGCCTAGTACATCGTGAATTGTCATACTCTCGCAAGCGGCCAGCTGAGGCTTTGGTTCATATTATATAAAACCGCGTTATCGATGTTTAAGGCGGGGGTTATCACTCTGACGTGCCTTAATGGTTAACTATGATGAATGTCTTGCTTTCTCTTTTTGGCATTACATCAAAGAATTTATTAATTTACATTCACTTTAAAGAATGCATTCATCTAAAGTTAAAATTTGAAAAGAAAAGATGTCAAAATCATAGTTACCATATGATGGCGAACAATTCGCAAAAGTGCTTGATCGTAGACACCATCATGCTGTCAACAGTGGTGATGCTTACTACAATGAATACTATGATGAAATCGCTATAAAATATGAAGAGCTCGTAATAGTGTTCTTGCTCATCGATGATGAAATAATTTAACTGAAAAGGGTGTTCGTGTATGTGCGACTTGTTCAGAGATATCCAAAAGTGTAGAATGGACGTTAAGAGCGGCAGGCAGTTGAATCTGATCCAAATGAGTACCACGTAAAAGCGCTGGTGAAAATTAATTTTAATATATTATGCTAGAGTTGTGAATCACTTTTCTAAAAAATATTGGTTTAAAATGAGTATCCTTACTACGTAAAAGGTAGTAACAAATCGGCACTGTTCCGAATGTTCCAATTTCTTGGCTACCTGCCCATGTACTAGCTCTAACTACAATTCATGTAACAGTTTTAAAGTATGTTTATATTTACGGAAAAATAGCAGAATTAATTTCGCAATATAACGAATAATTATGGTGCTTTAATTCTCTTCGTCCGAGTGCTTCTATGCTTCCTGATTCAAAGGATGAACCAGGCACATATACACATCAATGAATAAAATTACTATTCTCTGACACGTATATTATATATATGTTTATGTAATTTTTAAATAAATCAATGATATATTTAAAAAAATATTTTTCCAGTTTTGTTATTGAAAAATTTGAACTAATTAGTCGGACCAGATTCTTTAATTAATTTAATTTTTTATCGCCGAGAATAAAAAAGACTATTTTGAAATACAGTGACAATACAAAAAGACATAATTTCAAAGTAAGATAATTTAGGTTGACCCTAAGTCCCCTTAAGTCGACTATTTTCTACGCCCTTCTGTTAATGTGTTAAAAATATATATTATAAAAAAGACTTAAAAAGTATACTAAGTATACCGCTGAGAACAAAAAGTATACGATTGTCTCAGAGATAATATTAGCTTTGAACGGTGCAAAAATGTGAAATGTGCATTCGAAATCAGTGACATGTTACCTGATACGGCCAATATTGAGAAAAAAATTATAAACTATTTAGTAAACCCGTTAATTGGTGGTTAATTGATGGTTAACGGCGGTTAGTAACTGGCACGGTAATTTATTACAGAAAAGAGATAATCGCCGTAAACTAAACAAAGTATTCTTTTTAATAACATTTATAATATTTTCATCCGCAAAAAAAAACAAGTAAAGGACATATCCTTATAATATTTCGTTAATTCAACACGAATATAATCTTGATAAATTTTACACCTACTCATATCTGCAATCACATTTTTTTCTAAGAAATTGGCCGAAGTAGATCAATTATAGAAACAAAAGTATTTTTCTTTTAAAAATTGAAAAAAATTGTTTGGACTTTATAAAACGTACACTGACAAAAAAAATTAAGAAAAATTATTATACATTCTGGTAATCCGACCATATGTACTGTAAATCAAAATTTTTCCCATGTCACATAGTAATTTTTATCAGTTCACTGGCAAAAATTACTATGTAAAATAGAAAAAATTGTTATGTACTATAAGAAAATTTTGGGTTTATATTATATATTAATGGATTACTAGACAACATAGTAATTTCTCATATTTAGAAGCTGACGACATTGGTTATTAAAGATTTTGAAACTGTAGAAATTTCTAACTAGATAAGTGTCCAAATAATTCCAAGTTATCTTATGACAGAAGCAAACCATTTCGGTATCTATATAATAGGTTTTTAACAAAAAATATTAAAAGTATTCTCACCACGTTTTCAACAATTGGTATCATATTCTTGGCTCGAAACATTCCAATGAAGCCTCTGATCTGCCGATGGTTATAAATTTTTATTATTAACTTCTAAATTTTATTCTCACCCAAAAATGTATACTTTACGAACAGCATTTAATAAATGAGATTTTCCTATTATTCTTACCATTGATATAATTAACAATAGAACGATGATAGATATCGGGAGTAGCGATAAAATTTCCCTCGTTCTGCTAAGGTACGGCCATAGATGTCCGGTTGTTAAAATCCTGTTGTTTGTGTTAAATGTAGTAAATTTTTACTTCATTTTTCTCTCAGAGTTTTGCAAAGTACCGCATAAGTATATATTTTAAATAGGAGATTCAGCAGAAACTCTTGATTTCTATGTTGTCTCATACCATTCTGACAACCAATGCCTTCAGTTGTTTTTCACATAAGATCAATATGCTAGAATGAATCGTAATAATACATTAATTAAATATAATATTCATTATGTAATCATTATAAAGTATCTTGGAGTAGGCGTTGTTCATGAATAATTTAATACAAAGATATTACGAGAATATTTTCATTTTATTTCTTCAACATTAACTACAGATCTATTGTAAATACCGTATGTACGTTGAGCAATGATAAAGTCATATAAGAAATCTCATTAATAAAAGCGTTTCAACAATTGGTGTTCAAACGTAGATTGCATATATCGATACTAACTTTCAATACCATTTCGCAATTATAGACATCTTCTTGTCATGACAGAATTTCAACATGTAAATAGTTTCTACTCAATATTATGTTAAGAATCTTCATTTATTATTATTATTATTATTATTAATTATAACAAACAAATATTATGTGGTGTTAAAATATACTATAAGTATGAACTTAAAGAAGTTATTTTAATTGATTTGGTAACAAATTTTATATATATTGAAATGATTGTGAATTCTTTATAAAAAAAAGTTCTTTAAAAATTATAAAAATAAACGCTTCTGCTAGTTGTGCAACAGATTTATGTACACAAAGTATATACATATATGGCGAAGCATAATTTCTTTAATCAAATGTCAAAACAAATATAACAACGAGGTATTTTGGAATTGTACTATATTTCTTTCATACAAATTGTATCTGTCAAAAGATAAATAATTATATACTAAATTCAATTTAAGTAAGTTGTGTAGTCATTAATAAGTTAAGATAGCATACGCAGAATTTGAGATATTGAAATGTATATTTATTTCATTAACACTTCACTCGCGTATCAAACAGTATTTTTTGAGACAACGTATACTGACAAAATAAGTAAAAAACGTCTGCCCAGTAAATTATTAATATTTTAAGTAATATTAATCTTAATTTTTTATATAGATTTAGTATCGTATAATATAAAATAACTTTGTAACAAAGGATTGGTTGAAAGATTTACTTGTTAATAATTTTAATTAATTGTAAGAAATTATTTCGTTGTATTCCAACGATACAAACTTCAGATCTGTATCCAGTAACACAAACCAATATATAAATATTAGATTTAACATCTACTATCATAGCCGGTAATGAGGAAATAGAATTCTTTCACTGCAACAGCAAAATTCGTTATTGGATACCTGATGACCTAATAACTTTAGGTTTCAATAATATACTCTTTACTGAATAAGAAAATTTGAATTTTATAAGACTGTATGCTTATACTGTCTACATAAAAGAATTAAAGTTATATTCAAAAACTAAGTCTATAAAAAATACTGTAAAATTAAAATGATCGAAGTTAGGATTGAATTTACGACCTTCAACTGGAAATAAGAAGATTTTCCCTATGTGCCAAATAATCATTTTTCCAGATATTAGAAAAACTTATCTTAAACAAAATTTACTTAATCACAAGACTTGTAGACAGATTTCTTCACTTTTACTACTTTATCATTAAAGATTTTATTCCATCCTCGACCAAAATGGCTACCTTTTGCCCCCAAAAATCGGGGCAAAAGTTTCATATTTTTCTGTTAAAAGTAAAATTTGAGAGTTATAAGTAAAATTTGTGGATCATAAGTAAAATTTACGGGTCAAAAGTAATTTTTTTTCTGAATAATATTGTTTATTTTCACTTTTAGATCCACATAGTAAATATGAAAAAGAATAATATGTCGGCCCTGCTTTTCAGAGTCAAAAGGTGGCCACGGTAGAGTGTGGAATAAAATACTACATGTAACACGGGACGAAAGTAGATTTTTCTCTTGGGTGGTTACTGCCTCCACGAAAAATCTTGTCGCTCGGGCAATAAACGCACCCTCGTGAAAAATCTGCTACTTTCGCCCCTTATTACATAATGTACTATTAACACAGCAAGAATTTTCATTATTCCTTATAGAGAAATTATAAACTAACTAGGAGAAAGTCAGACTTCTGAATCACGGATGCGGCTGAAATTTTAGGATATATTTTTAGATGTAGACAGATGAGATAAGCTGTATTACTTGATCCTAACACCCAAAAAACTGACGCTATGTACATTTTTAGCTTTATTTTGTAAAAAGTCTTAAAAAAGCCTTTTCTTAAAATGATAATCACTTAAATTTGAAAAATTTTAAATATCATTTAAAACTAAGAAAATAAAATTAAAGAGCTTTCATTTACTTTTTGAAACATTAAAAATTGTTGATTTTTTCCAAAGTTATAAAAATTTTAAATTGAGTGTTGAAAATGCACTGTTAAACTGCTCCGAAGATGTTACTGAAAGTTCCATGTAGGCTGTGGCAATCTTTTAGTAAGCTTCCACGAAAGAATACACAAAGCTTCCACGAAAGAATATGCAAAGCTTTCAAAATTTCTTCCTACAAAATTAACTGGAAGTTTCTAAAAAGCTTCCATGAAAAAGCGTACGGCAAAAGTTGCATATCTTTCTGTCAAAAGTAAAATTTGCGGACCATAAGTAAAACTTACGGATCACAAGTAATTTTTTTTTTCAATAATATTGTTTATTTTTACTTTTAGATCCACATAGTAAATATGAAAAAGAATAACGTGTCGGCCCTGCTTTTCAAAGTCAAAAAGTGGCCACGGTCGAGTGTGGAATAAAATACTATATGTTACACAGGACGAAAGTAAATTTTTCTCTTGGATGGTTACTGCCCCTACGAAATTTTGTCTATTAACATAACGTACTATTAATACAGCAAGAATTTCCATTACTACTTATAGAGAAATTATAAACTAACTAGGAGAGGGTCAGACTTCTGGATCACGGATTCGGCTGAAATTTTAGGATATATTTTTAGATGTACACTCAAAAAAACGATCCTCCGGTTTTGAAGTGAAATTCCTCCCGAGAAAATTATCCTGCTATAAAGAAGGATTCCTCCTGCGCCAAAAAATGTTGTTCCTGCGTGAAAAATCGTCATATTGCTATAGGAGTATTGACTTTCTGTTACAAGATAATTCCTCCTTCCGCAAAGAGATATTCTCTCGGCCCTATTTTTAGCGGAAATACTTCATCAACAAGCAGATTCTCGTTGGTGCAAGAATATCGTTTTCTGACTGTAGAAAGATGAAAAAAGCTGTATTACTTGATTCTAACACTCAAAAAATTGAAGCTATTTACATTTTTAGCTTTATTTTGAAAAGTCTTGAAAAAGCCTTTTCTTAAATTGATAACCGTTCAAATTTGAAAAATGTTAAATATCATTTAAAACTAAGAAAATAAAACTAAAGATAAAGAGCTTCCATTCACTTTTTCAAGCATTAAAAAATGTTGATTTTTCCAAAGTTATACAAATTTTAAATTGAAAGTTGAAAATCTACATCTAAAAATTTATCCCAAAATTTCAGCTAGCCAAATCTGTGATCCAGAGGTCTAATCCTTCAATTCCTAGTAATTAAATGAAAAATAGATAATTTATAAAAGTATTTTATGTTAACCATAATCTTTTTATAACTAAATTTTTCGCAAATATCATTTATTTATAATATTATCAAATGAAATGTAACATGAATATAACCTGTATCAGAGGTCGATTTCTATTCAGGGGATATCTCAATCGCCAGTCCAACTGACAAATATTAATCTTTAACAGATAATCACTGATAAAAGTTCACATTTTTACAAGTTATACCCTACTAAAAATATTTTTTACAATAACTACTAACAACGACACATAACTGTTACAAACCATTTGGTTTGAGATAGTATTCGTGTAAAATTTTCAGAACATTGTAGAGGCCATATGCGGCTCTGGTGTCTTTCTATTCCCATGTAATACTAATTACATGTGTGACCCACACTTTGAGTGGGAGTCACACATGATATGAGAAATAATATGGACAATATTAGACTAAGGTACGAGAACCACATATTGCCCATATACTGCACTAATGTTGGAAGTGTAGTCGATTTACTGCCAATATATTGCTCAAACTGTTGCAAATATATTGGCCACGAAATCATTTTTGGCTAATCACAGATATTAGCCGTTATTAAGAGTAATTGACAGTTATTTACAGTTATTTACAGTTATTTGTAGTTTTATTAAATAATTATTTTAGAAGTGAGGCGCTAGTAATTGTTATTCGTAGTAATAAAACAGTTATATTAGTAGTTGCATACCAGTAATTTTAGAAGATGTGAATGGTTTATAAAAACCAAGCATCCAACTGCGAATAGCTGTAGACTGATAGAAAAATCTAGGGATAAATTTTCATGTTTTCTAGTAATTTGGCAATATTAACCAAAAATACAAATTTTTCCATTGAAACAGTAAAAATTACTAAAGAAATAGTAAAAATTACTGGAAACACAGTAAAAATTACTATATCTTTTAAGGGAAAAATTTTTAATTTTGGTTAATAATGCTAAATTATTAGAAATTATAGGATTTTTTCCTACATTTTTTTATCAGTATGTTGTATCAGATTGTTTATAATCATTTACTACCATTTGCAATATAATTGCTAGAAGCAGTTATATTATAGAAAAAAAAATTTAATTATATAATTGATTTCCTTAAAATGAATTTATAATATTAAGACTAAAATTATGACTAAATTTTTCTCAAGATATTAATAAAATGATAATATCAGTTTTATTAGACGTTCAATAATAATGTGAATTATTTTATAAAATGTCAATCACTGTCCTTCTGAATAATTAAGTTACATAGTAATTAATAAAATGTAATTATACATATTATCGTGGAAAATTTTTATAATAACAATATAATAATGTATGCGATTGTTTAAATATAGATTTTTTCTTACAAAATGAAGAATAAAATAGAAATTGTCACCAATTTGTAGTAAAAATTTAATTGAACGCTTATAATAACATAAATTAATTTACTATACTCTATAATATGAATTAATTATTAGTATAAAGCAGATGTGCGTTTGCTATTAATATAATTAGATAATATTCAAAAACGTTAATAATTACTATAAAGATAATTAATGTCTTTTACTATGTGGATCAATATTTTAATATTATTATATGAAAAAAACTTTTAAAATATAGGTACAGATATTTCTGTGGTATCCCTGCACCTAACTACGTTACATAAGAACTTATCCGTTTAACAATATTTTTATTAGAAAACATTATTAATTGAATCCGTCTGTTTTAACTGAAAATTTCGTAATTAGGTACTTGAAATTGCGAATGACTATAATAACAAAAATTTTTATCATTTTTAGATTTATTCACATTAATAAAGAGCACACCAGGAGTGCAGGTCCTCAATTTTGCTGAAACCTTCTGTGAGGCACCTGAAGGCGCTTCCTTGTGATAAATAATAAGCTCGGGTGTCGGTATTTTTATAAATGGACCTTTTATCCGGATATTTAATTTATTTAATTTAAAAAATAAACTATTTTTAATAAATATCATGCCTTCCCCTTCGACTATAGCTTCATTCAAGTGTTTAAAAGTTGTACTATAATTTTCCAGCAAGTTATATAGACAATTAAAATTAAAATAAGGAAATAATTGAAATTCTTTTTAATAATTTTAAGAGTTGTATAATTAAGCATTTGCGTCTTTAAATATTCAATAAGCTATAGTAAGAGGGATTTCCCTTCATCCCTTCATAGGGATGACCAAAGATATGATTTTTATCAAAAATAATTTATTTTCGACATTAAATAGCTTGGATGTCAAGATAAACGGCCGATTTAAAAAAATCCAGAGAGACAGGTTTCATAATTTATTACAAAACGTGACTCTTAATTCATTGGAATATGATGTACAGTCCTTTTAAGTTATAGGGATTCGAGGTTGATTCAAACAAAACGAGCAGTGATCAAGGATAAAATTTCATGAATTCGTAGTATGTCGAGATTATCTTCACTATAGCTGCTTTTTTCTGTTTTTATTAATATTAGAGATTGCTATATTGAATTAAAAAGAAATAACAAAGTTTGATTTATAAGTTATAAGTAAGAATCTCTTTGTGTTAGCAGTTGGATTTAAGTTTTATGCACCATTAAATTCTTTCCACCCTTAAAATACTTAAAATGGACGAAGATTAATGATTGGAATCCTGAATCCATTTGAAGATATTCCCGTATAAATTTTTAGATGTAGTACATATTTTGTATTATAGGAATGATGTTGCTAAAAGAAACTATAATAATAAAAGAACATTTAATAATGTCAAGGTAAGTTTCCATAGCATTTGGATTTAATTTCATAACAGGTATTGGTTACAGCATTCTTATTCAACAATTTATTGTTCACGTAGTATATGCATACATTTGTTTATTGCTTACCAAATTCTATTCAATATTTTTATATTGATTTCTGAATTCCAAGAATTTAGATGCATCAACGATTTTCAATCAAGTCATGAATACATTTTTGTAAGGAAACTTGTATGCTATGCAGCATAACGAACTGACAAACATAGTCATTTACATCCTAAAAACTCATTTTGATCAAGTTATACTTAAATTCATTTGTTTAAAAGGAATATCTATAAACAAAACATAGGACCCGAACAAGTCATGTGAATGGCTCTCAATTAAAAAATGACGTTTATATCTTCTAAGATGTGATAAAAAATACAGGGTACGTATATACTTCCACAAGATTTTCTAAATTTAATGTTTATTTACCAAAATTGATTCATTTCTCGTGTACGCTTAATATTTTAATTATAAGAATTTTTCATTAAAACTGAAATTTTACTCATTTGTGATCCTGTGTATTTTAGGATTCTTACTATGGATATAGATGTACAATTGTTATCAATCAGTGATTGCAATCTCAAAAGAACCTTGTACGAATATTGACATTACCGGTAACATCATATTATCATGACGTACATATATGAAATACCTAAAAATACCTAAAACTAATCGTATTTTTCAAGCCTGAAAATAGAGCCGACAAAAATATTATGCTCGTTACACAACGCATCGATAATAACGTAATGGAAAACATATAAACAGATTAATCTACAAACAACGCACTCTCTTTCTCGATCGCGGGATATTCTCACGGTGTTATCTCCGTGATAAAGTCGACATTCGACCCACTGTGCATATACGCGTGTAAGACCCCCGCGGATTTGTGACGCATGTATATTTGTTACATCAAAATAGCCGCGTATTTGTGTCTGCTTTTTCTTTTCGTCGTGCGCGAATAATAATTCGACTTTCGCTGTTGGACGTGCCATAAAAAAAAATTATGTGAATTAGTTATTTGCTATTAGGAATTCAACGGTGAACGTTGGTTAGTGTGCTGTTGTATAAATGAGGTTTTGATTGTTAAAATAAATATACTTTTAACAAATGTAAATAGCGGTTTGCCGTAAAAATTTTGGTATCATCGAATATAAAATTAAGACATTTATAGATTCGTCCAGATATAACATAAGGGTTTTAACAGTGTGACAGTGCTTTTCTGGTGTTTTATTCAATAACAGGTAAATAGTTTGTTCTTTTTTTTTCTTTTGACCATAAGTAAAAGCAAAAGCTAAAAAACTTTGAAATAGCTTGTAATTTAATCTCTTATAAAAATGGAAAATTTATATTATGACGTATATATAAGTTTCTGTTACGACATAAATCCATTTTTTTCAAAATCGGGAAAACTTTGGATTTTCTATCTTTAAATGGGTCTTTTTCATTTGAAACTATCAGTAGTAGCTACAATATTACCCTAAAGCTACGATATACGGAAAAGGTAACAACATAAGTCCATTTTTCAAATTTAGTGCGCGGTATAACAACATAAGTCCAGCAGTAATTTATTTTATCCAATGAAATTGAATATAAAAATTATTTTATATAAAATATATACAATAACTAAATAAAATTTATAGTTTTAAAAACGTTAAGTACATAAACGTTAGAATTTTGAAAATTAGTTCATAATACTTGTTCTTTTACGAAATAAAAAAATGCTTTTTAATTTATCGTGAATTGAAGTTGTAATCAAGTTATATTCAAGTTGTATTCAAGTTGTATTATTTTTAACATGATTATTCGTTCATAAATTGTTAATTTTGATCGGAATTCATAATTAAATTAACGAAAATGATCGAAAAATAAACGAGAACAGGACTATTAGA
>JAWWEQ010036192.1:0-20169 GCA_035583055.1 Torymus tubicola
TGTGCACACTATTTATTTACTTGTACGCCTACGAAAAGCGACTTTAAGTAGCCGATACCGAGCATGTCAACAATGGCCGTGTATAACTTGTAAGGCTCACTTGTGAGCGTTACAATATAGATATACAATGTGTACATTTGTAAACACAGTATACCTATATATTGGAAGTTTTCTAACAGTGAAGTTATTGGGGGAAAAAAGGGAGGAGAGGAGAAATTCGGGAGGGATTCAATTCAGGAATGGGCGAGTGAAATAAATCCGAAAGCTCTTAATTTAAAAATACACTTTAAACACTTTATTAATTACGTTGAGCGCCAGCTGCTAGTACAGCTCTAAAACAAATTTAGCAACGCCGCGAAGCTCGACACGCACATACCGTTACACTATAGCTGCACTTACTATTCAGAAAAAAAACTCGAGATTCAAAACGCACGCTAAGAGTATAACTAAATGCAGGAAAATCCAACTACGATAATACTATTATATGCTGTAGCACAAACTTCGATTTTATTCAATTCAATGATGTACGATGATACGAAAACTCTCTAGTCTATACGAGACGAAGAACTAGAGTGAGTGAGCACTTTTTCCTTCCTGCGCAGTCACTCTTGATCGTGCAACGACAACGCGCTCTAGGCGCCCCCTCTCACTTCCTTGTCCCTTATCGGCTCTATTTCTCTCTCGCTCTACATGCACAGCTATTGACACCGTATCGACCGGCGCTCTGCTACGCACGAAGTTTATTGTTGCTGTGGATGAAGTATAGTGTTGGACGACCTGCTGACAGTGCTCTGCTGCTGGGAAAGCTGGTCGCTGCTGCTTCAGGTGTCCTGTTCGACGGCGATGCTGAACTTCCTCCAGGGCAACTGCTAGATGTGCGCCGGCTGCGAGGTTATGTTGACCCATGTAAACAGGTAAGATCAGTGCAATTGTTACATCTCCATGATTGCATGTTCCTCATGTATTTTTGCTTTCCAGATAAAAGGAGATTGCCAGAGGTTCCGCGAGGAAAAGTCATCTTACTGTGTAGCAGCTATCACTTGGATATGGTTTCAACGGCTCTCCCCAATAACTCAGTCCAGGAGAACCGAAGGAGACTATATCTCTGAGGGCTCTCTCACCAGTTGATCTTACCAGTCTCTGCCGGGCATTCAATCTGTAAAGACGTTATAATAAATTACTAATCAAATTAACATCTCTTTGTTCGATTATTTACTTGAGCAGGTGTACCTGTATGTGAATGTTAACTCCTTCTGGTTGTCCACCGAAGATTACTATGTAAGCATAAAATTTCGTTCCTCCTGACACGAAAGATGTTATATAACTACCGGGACCGAAACATGAAAACTCATTTGTCATTTCTCTTAAAAGCGTCCCCGTAGATGGCTCATACTCGTGTGTATCTGTACTACTCACATAAATTATTGAATTCGTATTATAATATAAGGTTCGTTCTCCTAGAGGTTCCAAGTAGCTGAAAAGTTTCAATCGTGCCTGGGCTGTTGTATAAGCTGCAACAACAACATCGGTAACTGGTGATGTTTTCACTGCTTCTTTGTTATAACACCAACAAACCTACAGAATGTAATCATTAACAGGTAAATATACAATAACTTTGACATCAGAGTTGGTTATCATTTCTACAAGTCTTTGGGGATCTGTCACTATTTTTGTTTGTGGCATAATCTCTCTTTGACCAAAATTACCCCATAAAGAATTAAGATAAAGTTTTGCTACAGACCTTTTGCCAGGGTTAAGGCTTATATCACTCTTATTCAGTTTTAAGCCCTCGACTTGTTCAAAGTCTCGAATATACTGGTCTATCGCTTGTACATTATTGCTACATTCCGCAGGAAATCCAGATGCAAGTGTTTTCTGTTTGAAAAACTCATCAATGTATCCTGGAAATAAACCATCTTGACCAGTACCAGGGTCATATTATGTCATTTTATATTGCCAAATTTCAAAAATTTTTTAAATGCTATAGCCACCTTTTTTACCTCTTCGGATATCCACGTACCGCCAAAAACTCGGGCAGGCGTCAGCTCGCCAATATAATTTTGACTTTTTGGTGTGTTAAATAAATGTGGAAATGAGCCTTTTTCTGTCTGTGTTAATCCATAAGTTTTTGGTAAAACACTAAGAGTGATATGAAGATAATTTAAACTATCTAAACATTTAACATTCATAATCTCCATTATAATTGTTTTCGTACCGTTTCATATAAAGGTTGGTTTCACACGAGCATGACACCTTTCAGCAATATATTTGAGAATAAACTGACTATCAAACCCTTGTGAATTGTGCGCTATAGAAATAATATGTTTAAATGCTTTTCTTTTTGAAAACACTAAGTCTACAAATTGCTTATCAGGGTCGTGATTAAACACATATTCTCTAATACCGCAAAACGTACACATTGTCGAAATGTTTGTATTTTTATCACAAAATTTACAGGTCTGCTGCACAACGCACAAGTTTGGCACATGTACTCTAATTTTAACTCTTTTACATTGCTGTGTCTCAAAATCGTAGAAAAAAATAAACTTTTTGCATTTTCACTTTGCTCAATAGGTTGCACATAACAAAAATGATTTGTAGGTAATTTTTCCTTACAAATTTTCCAAAACGTATTTCCACATTCATGTTTTCCTTCTTTTGCTCTAACAGTCTTATTACATCTTGTACAAATTCTTATGTCCTAAAAACTGAAAATTTTTTGTCAAAAGAATTTTGTTTTTAAAGGTTTTTTTAAAACAAATATTACCAAAAAGCTCTCTACCGCAAACTCCACAGCTCTGTTTAATATTTTCTGGGTCACAAGGGAGTTTCTGAACACACTTACTACATTTATGCGAAAATTTATGATTTTCTTCACAACTAAAAATTTTGTTACGTGGCATACAGTAACCTCTATTACCAGAGTCTGGAAGCAAATTTAATATAGGCTGATAATGATTTAATGTTTCGTAATACATAACCTTCAAACTATGTTTAATTGTATTATGGGTATCAAGAACAAATTTTGTACCTTTAAACAAACGTTTATCACTACATCCAAATCTTTGAAATGAGTAGACGATGGCAATGCCTAGTGTAGCAAAAAAAATTTGAAACGCATGAATTTCATTTAAACCACACTCTGCTTCAGGAATAATTACATTAGCACCGCAACGTTTTCCGCAAATTCGGTTTGATACTTTTGACGAGTAGCTCTAATTTTTTCCCACTCTACTTGTAGTGTTCCCGACCGTATTTACCCCTGTATTATATGTACGTACGCAACTACTAAATATCTTGGCAAACATAAATTATCATCGTTTCTGATTGTTAATATTGAACGTTTAAAAACACTTTCATGTGTTAGAGCTACTTGACCGCGTCCTATGGGGGTGGTTACAACACTGCAAGACACTAACAATGTATCGTCAATTTCAAAATTGTCAACGCTCTGTGCAACTGTTGCACGTTTATCCCATAGATCGTACACAGGTAAATCACTTACACGTCTGGATGAAATCCATGCCGGCCCGTGACAAATGTTTCCGGTGATAGAGTTACACCAATAAAATTTTCAGGTGCTGCTGTAACACTAAATTTCTTATTCAATTCCTGTATTGCACTCTCGAGCCATTCATAAACATTGGTATCAGAAGGTGGCGCTCAGATTTTAACACGCATTTCTCTCCCTTCAATACCGAAACGCCGATAATGTTTGGTAACCACGTCCGTTATTATGCGTGGTTTTTCTTCTTCTTCTTCTTCTGAACTATGTTCAGCACCTTTTCCACTCTGAAAATTTTTACCTACATGTACAAATAATATCAAGGCCTTCTAGCAACGCGCATTTTAAATATACTTACTCTTTTCCTCTTCATCGGAATCAGTATCGGTATCCGTGTTCGATGAATCGTAAGTACTTGTTGTGCTACTATTAGAATCCGTCTCCAAACTCATTAGCGTATGATGTTCTTTCTCATAGTTTTTATCGGCGCTGCTGGTGATGTCCAGCCTCTGCGTCATTATTTGTATTTCCTGAAAATAAAATTATTAAATAATACCAGTATGAACTGGTTATCATGCGTAGATTGACGTTATCTGGTTATCATACTGGTTATCGTACGTATCTGGTTATCATACGTATAAAATTGTCCGTAATGGGCAAAGACTAATCATAAACCGTAGTTTTCTAAACTTTTATGCCATTTCTTGTCATAAAACGTTTGTATAATGCTATGTCTCACAATTTCGATATGATAAATAGCATTAGTAACTTTATTAATTCTCGACGCAAATCCATTGTAGTTTCTGAAAATTTCTTTAATCACTAACTACAAAATTAAAAGATTATTTAAAATTTTTATTAAAGAAATGGATCGTTTAATAAGTTATCTTACAACTTGGAACAATATTAATACTTCAAGAAGAACTCAACTTAGCGTATAATACAAGTATGATTAATCGCTCAAATAAATTTTAATAGATCCAGCTAGTCTTTGATAGGTTTCTGAGGCACAAGCAAACTGAACTGTGGTGTGAACGATGTTTAAGAGGGCTTATATACACGCCAAAAGGCTTGAAACTACAGAAATTTTCGAAAAGTGGGAGTAAAAGAATGCAGAGCAACGTTGTAAAATTTTTAAATACTAGATACCTTCTTGGATTTTCAAAAATATGTAAGCATAATCACAACTTACCATTATCATGAGAAGTCATCGTAAAATTTTTTGAAACACTCAGAATTATATGAAATACCATCTGATGACCAAGTTATAAAATGCAATACATAGAAGAGTATATTATATAGTAAAACTATGATGTTACGAGCTAGTATGATCATTGATTGGTTCTATCAATGTATCAATAACGAAATAAATCAGGTTATGAACTTTCAAATCATCGTCAATAAGAAGAGGGTGTTGTACCTAGCAATAAAGTAGAATACCGCGAATTAAACTGAATGTAACTTTTCGAGATATTTGTATTGGTACCAATTCCTAATCAATAACAAAAATAATTGTTTGCGAGATTTATAAATATTCGGAATGTTTTGGGGGTACAACAGGGTGTAAAAAAGTATCATACCGCGAATTTATCTGAACGTAACTTTTCGAAATATCTGTACCGATACCGAATCGATAATCAAAGTGATTGGTCTCTCAAACTTATAAACAGAGTTTATAACTAAGGGGTGGTGTAACTAGGAAAAACTATGATGTCACGAGTACTTATCATAATTGATTGGGCTGATCAATACATCGATAACAGTATTAATTAGCCTGTGTAATTTCAAAATACCGAAAATAAGATGAGTGTATTATTTAAAAAAGTATCATGTCACGAATTCATTAGATCATAAATTCCTATGTTAAATCGCGCCAATACCCTATCAATACACCAAGAGCACATCGAGTGACACGGCTAGCCACAAATCGGACTTACTCCGAGTGCATGAGTCGAAAGTTCATTGCACACCGAGCACCTGTTCTCCATGTCGTCAAACAGAAGAGCGGAGATCGTTTCTGTCGTAGTGTGTAGAGTTGTTGTTGACACTCACTGTATGCTACCCAAATTTCAAATTCAAGTGATGGAATTTGAAATTGACAGATGACCCCGAAAATGAGGTACAGCAGCGTAGGATGGATGCCAAATCACATGCAGCGCCGAACAATTTGATGCAGCTTGGGGAATCATGACATCATTGGGAAATCCAGCCTAATTACGTAGATGATGGTGGTTGTTGTTGTTGTTTTTGAAAAACTGCCATCAGGAGAGAGAGGAAGAGAGAGAGAGATAATTTTAGTTATTCGCTTTTGTCAGTAAAAAAGAAAAACATATTACAATAACGTTAACATAATTTTCGTACTATACATTTATCAAATTGAGCGAAGTTCAAAGTCTACTAAGAAACTAAAATAAGAGTACTAATAATAGAGATATAGTCATAGTATAAATTACATTATAGAATAGTTATCACACCACTGATATCACAACTAGTTTTCAGCCATAGGGCTACGTTGATGATCTACCTAGGTATAACTATAATATTATGTAAGCTATAGATAAGTAAAATTCAAAAGTCAGATGATGTCGCGTAAGGGAGCATTACGGATCCGGATCAAGGAGGTGCTTTCGCACAGCCCTCTTAAATGCGGCTAATGATGATGAGTGGCGCAGGAAGGATGGAAAGGAATTCCAAAGCCGCGTGCTTTGCACTTGAAAAGTACGATTACCGGTGACCGATGTAGTACGCGGGATTTTTAGTTCCGGTTGCGGCCCCCTACTAGTAGACCTCGACTTATGCACCGTGAAGAAAGCAGCCAGGTAACTAGGCTCCCTCAGCCTGGTAAGAGCTCGGGCCAGCTCAGGTGTTTCCTGTAGGGGGTTATATGTTGATGCCTCTTAACACCGAAAATAAATCTCACACATGAATTGCTTAGTCTTTGTAGTCTAATTCGGAGTTTGATGCGCCAAGATATACTACTGAACAGCAGTTCAAATGAGGTTGGACTAGAGTCTCGATCAGCCTTATGCATAGAGCCTCTGTGGTACACGGCCGAACAAACCACAGACTATACAGTGCCTTGTTGACTTTATTCGCTATTTGATTAACATGCGGTCTCTATGTAAGTTTACTGTCTAGTGTAACACCGACACTCACGACTTCGCCACTGAATGGGATGAACTCCCCATCCTGCATCTCAATACTCGGAAGACCCATTGCGTTCAGAGTATTTACCTTGCGTTTAGAACCAAAAAATATCATTTTAGTCTTCCCTGAATTCGACACGACAGGTACCTGTCGCGCCGCTGCAGACATTCTAGCGATGCCTTCATGTATTTTATCGATGGTCGTGTCAGTATAAATTTGAATGTCATCAATATAGAAGATATGTCTCATCGACCGTCTGTCTAGTACGTCTTGCAAGCAACGGGCCCAAGACGGAGCTTAGTGGAACTGCCAGATTTGTCTCTAGCCATTCATAATTACCATTATTTTTGGAAATGATAATCTGAGTACGATCCTGCAAATAAGATTTAATCCACAAGAGCACCATTCTTGAGAAACCCAGCTGCCGAAACTTATTTAACAGCATACTTGGCGAAATAATATCGAAGGCTTTGCTGAAATTGAATAGTAATAGTAGTGTAACTTTCTTCTTGTTTATTGCCATGCGTATATCGTCCGTGATTTTTATTAGAGCAATCTGAGTACTATGATGCCTGCGGAAACGGGTCTGGAAGGAATCGTGCAAGTTTTTTTTATCTAGATACTCCGTGATTTGGGCGTGAGCAATTTTTTCGACGGCCTTGGAGAGAAAGCACAGCAGCGCAATGGGACGAAAGTCTGAAACCGACATCAGTGTTGCGCATTTCTTAAGAGCAATTAATTGCACCTTATTTCAGGAACTCGGAAAGATACCCTGAGCAAAAGAGAAGTTCAAAATACGAACTAAAAAGTAACCAATAATTGGTAGCGCTTTCAGCACTACTTTTTGGGAGATATCACCTGCCCCTCTCGCCTGCGAGGAGAAATGTGAGATTGCAAGGATCACATCATTAATATTTTTCGGTTTAAAAGTAAACCCTCCTCTGTAGCCGTTGTAATTATTTCCATTGCATCATTTAGATTTTCGAGAGGGGAGATTGAAATACCCGCAAAGTGGGCATTCAGTTCACCGGATGAAAAACTATGAAGCTCCTTCTCTTTAGGCTTTCGCAGGAGGCCAAGGTTGCGCATTTCCTTCCACATATTCTTCCCTTCGTTAAGAGCGTGTGTGAGATGTTTATCAAGAAAAAAACTACGCACGAAGCACGGTTTCTACGTGGGGTAATCATTTTAGCGGACTTTTCATTGACAGTCAGATGAAAATTTTTGTAAAGACTATTTAAGGCACCGTCCAGGTCGGTTTTCAGTCACAGAAAGAGAGCATATCATTGAGCGATACTGAGCATATGTCATGGAAGTTTCTGTAGAAGAAAGCTTCCCTAGTAGGACTCGGATGAAAAATGTCTAAAGTAACGTCAATTACTGCATGCTTGCTGAAACTGGATAACCATTCATTATTATAGGCAAGTACTGTCTCGTTTCTATCCGTGAGGATCAAGTCAATTCACGTGTGAAAGTCATTTTTGTGATGCGTTGGACCGTGGTTTATTATCCGAAAGGATAGCTGTTTGGCAATCATTGTATAGTGACTGCATCAGACTCAAATGGTCTTGACGCCAGGTTTGCATTTAGATCCCCCATTATAATTTTATGACTAAATTCTGAGCAAAGATCGCGCAGAACATTAAAAAATTCAGGGTCTTTTTGCATCGCAACTCTGGGGGGACTCTTTTAAAAAAGTGCGCGCACGATGGTCGCCGATTTTCCCGGTATTGAGATATTTTTAAAAACTTACCAAAAAAATAGTCTCTGACAATTTTTAGTTCTAATATTAAGAATTGATGTCAGGAGATCGTCATAAAGGTGCAAAAATAATCATTTTTTATGCGTTTTTCAAACTTTTTTTACTAAGATCATTTATATCAATTTGCAGTTTATCAGTGGGTTTTTTCTTCGTCTTGACTTGAACTTTACAGATATTTTTTTTTTTCGAAAACTAAAATTTACGTATACATTTTAAATTACCATATTGCTAAAGCCAACTTTTATACCATTGGTATATTATAAAAAATAGTTTAAAAATGTAGTGTATACGTTGGTGTGAATTTAGCATATTTAGGATATCAAAGGATTTCCTATTGATTAGAGGAATACCTATTGATGAATTACGATATTTTTTCGATCGAATTATTAAATGACTTTTTTCAATGTTTGTTCGAAATATACTTCTGAAGTCATTAATAAGACTTTATCAGATATAAAGAAAAAAAATGCTTTGCAAAAATATTAAAAAAAAATTGACGTATTTAAATAGCTTTAAAATTTGCAATTTTTGCAAAAATAGTGTTTTTGATATTTTCAAATATCTAGATTTCCAGTCTAGAAACTTTTTTTCAAACTTTTCCACTAAGTTGTTTATATATTATGAACGATAACGAATAATTTTTGAGAGCATGGACATCCGATCCTATCTACACGGTTTCCCATTTTAATCTATAGGTCAAATTTTTTTTTCGTAGCATGTCTTAGAAATGAAAAAATTTGGCCTATAGATTAAAATGGGACACCGTGTATATAAAATTCAAGCGTTAATAAATCACTATTTTTGAGATTTTATAAAATATTCTATCTTTCAAGTTACGTATCATCGTCATAATTAAGAAAAAATGAATTTTAATTCTTTTTTACATTTTTTATGATAGGTATTGAATGTGCCTAAAGCTAAAAGAATTGGATCAAAAATACTGTTCATAAACTATACTCTCATATTTTTTTCAAAATTTTTTACCTCCAAGACCGGGAAAAAAAATAAAGTCCGAATAATGCGGTTTTTGGGCCTTACTGGTATGAGGAGGGAAGATAGGTCCCCGGAAAAATTGTAGAAATAGTACATTACGATACAAATGCGCAAAGTAGGTGATTCCCGGAGTTTGTCTCCCGAACGAAGCGAGGGCGACAAAAGTGTGAGTGCCGGTATACATACGCAGCGCACGTGTGCAAAGTTCGAGACTGAACACGCACCTGCGCGCGCAAACCACCAGTGTTCCACATGCTGAGACGAGCATGTAGAAAACTGGCCGTTTGCGCACGCAAATGCGTGTGGAAAATCGAACTTTGCACACGATAATAGAAAAATTCTTTTTTTAACTCGGCATGCGCAAAGCACTGCTTCTCGTGCTTGTTTTCGGTGGGCAAAGAAATAAATTTACACACTCAGACGAGTATACATAAACCTATTGCCTTGCGCACTGAAAGCAAGCGAGAAGCGTGTTTTTCACACGCTGTGTCAAAAAATAGGATACGCAACACGTGCGCAAGGTGATTTACGCACTAGTTGCGTAATATACTATTTTAGTATACTTATATGAAATCACTGTCATTTTTCACTTCCATTAACAGTGGCATTTTGCCTATCTCAACGAGGGGTACCCTTTAAATTTAAGGTTCAGATAACGAATAAAAAAAATTTTAGTTAACAGAAGTCGCAAAAAAATTCGTAATCTGGACTAGAGCATTAATAAAATTAGTATACGTTACCAATTAATTGATCATCAATTTGTTGCGCATCCGGATTAGGTTGAACTAATTTAGATAAAAGTTGAAAGAGTAATCCTATTCCGTCTATATTATCTGCACTTTTAAGAAATACTGGCAAACAAGAAGGACGAAGTAAGCCCCAAATCCGTATTATTACAAGAAGTTCACGCAGAATATTTAAAGCTTTATGATCTTTTAGAAGCTCATACTGAAAATAAAAGTACATAAAATTAATTTTTATAAAAGAGAAATAACAGAAACCAACTTACACCACTTATTTTCATCTGTATCTTTTGTTCAGGTAATCGTACAAGCAAATTTAAAGCCAAGTCAGACACCCATTGTATGAGTTGTTGTAACGACTGCAAGGTAATTGGTTCTACTGTAAATTCTTTTGGTTCTACATGGAATAAAACCTAAAATGTGCATAAAATAAACATGATAATATCAATCATACTAAAACGGGTAACTGAAAAAATAATCCACTAAATGGCAAAAACGATTTATTTATGGGAGAGCTGCCCTGTTTTATTAAAATCAAGTATATAGAATACAAAATAAAAAATTTTTTGATAACCGTCAATATTCGAGCGGCGCTTACCGACTGATGAGCACTTACTACCACTATGGGGAAAATGAAAGATTTCGAGTTAAAATCAATTAACATCTCATTTAATGAAAAAAAGACATTTTATAACACAAATTCAGGGTCATATAAATCACTTAAAAAAAGTTTTTTAAAATAATGAAAAAAAAATGGTTGGACCCTAAAAATCGATGTCGATCTTGTATTTTATTTTTTACTCGCTGATAATCATTCAATTATAACTAAAGATCATGTAGGTAATATATTTTTTATACAAATAATACATAAGCAAGATTACCATGAAAATCGCTAATTTAAACAAAAACAAGCAATTGATGTTGTTTTTATATATATCTTTCTGCATAATATAGTTGTGAGAAAATGCTTGCGAATCAGCACCCTCTTCCGCTCACCCTCCTCGTTCACCACTCAAAATATCGTAAAAATCTGATCAGTTACACGTTGTCACGGCCTGTTGTTGTCTTTCTGTGGTTGTCTACTAACGTCGTATTATTAGTTGTTTCGCCGGTTGAACCTCAGCCGTGTACAAAAAAAAATTGTACCTTTTATGAAACTATTTACATTTTTACATTTATATACTATATACACATTTATACAACAAAGGTAGAATATGCCTGTACGGCAGGTAGCACCGTAATGGGGGAAGAAAGTCTTGTTCAGTGAACATCATCTTCGTGACATTGCGGTCGAGCGGTTGAAAGCACCCAGGGAATTCGCAGTGGAAGATGGCGTTGTTCGAAGAAGGTTAAACGTTGGGAGAGGTGGCTGGAGCAGACCGGCCTGTGGGTCGTCTGCTATCATCCGGGGCTTGAAATAGTACGTTTGAAGTAGTAGGGCCAGCTTAATAACGAGACTCCAATTCATGCTAAGCATGGGCGAGCGCCTCCACTGGGGAGGAAGAGTCACGGTTTACCCCGGGTAAGAGCATCTCGGAGCTTACTCGCCTTTTCCCTTCTTTCCTGCAACTTTGGAGGACCCCGAAAAATCGAAAATCACCACCTAAAAACGTGTGGATTGAAATTCTCATTCCCAGAGCTCTACCGCTGAGCCAAAGTTGCTCTTAGTGAGGCAAACCTCTACCACTTAGCCGAAGCTCCTCGTGAAGTACACTGAGGCTATCAATATAATCCGTGAAGTGTAACATCGAGTTTTTGTAGTGTGAAGGATACGATGAATAACAAGATCGTGCGACAGGCTTGTTTTATCTGTCGTATATCGCATCGCTCGTCTTCTCAAACTAGTGGGCCTATCAGCAGCTAATCTAGAGAAAAGTTGAGGGAGCGATGTTACGAGAAAATCCATTTTAGCTAAGCTAAGCGTACATGCATTTATCGCGAGTTAGTTTCGTGTAACCGTTGTCCAGGCTTGCTGTACGTGGACGACGGCATTCGTTAGGCACTCACATGAGGGGGCGAGCGTAGAGAGCGCCGGTCTTATTTGAGGACTTTAGGTATGTTTGTGTGTTTGTGCTACGTGTATGTTTTTTTTATAAGTTATTTAACGTCGCCCTATTTCTGCTTCCATGTGGTGCTTATCGATAAAGCAGGTCTGTGGTGTGTTGGTAAACAAAGCTCATGTGTAAAAAAGTGGCGCTTGTATCAATTGATGAAAATCTGGGAGTCAAACCCGGCTTGATGAGTAATTAATTCCAGTTTTACCGACCGAATCACCTGTACAGATCTTACAGGTTGGGCGAATCTCTCGAGCGAAACCCGCAGTGGAATTGGCCTTTGGGTACTCATAAGCTCGGCGCAATCATTGTACTTAGTCAATTCGACCCACAGATCAGGTGCATACCGCCATCGAAAAAATTTAGAAAATATTTTTGAGAAAATGTGTCTCAAAAAATTGCGCTAGCGGGGAATCGAACATGAGTCCTAACGGATGTTTGTTTTGGGAAGTAAGCATCTTGCCGACTACACCGCTCTATAATACGTGTAATGGCGACTAATATAGCTGGCGTGACGTCAGTCTCCGGAGTAACTGTCCTTCAAACGCTATTCCATTTAACCTATCTTTTTGACATAGTATGTGTAAAATTCGATTTTACACATCATTTTTGGTGTATAAAATGCAATTTTATACATAGTGTGCGTAAAATAAAAACAATGTGTAAAATCGAATTTTACACATATGTACTATGTCAAAAAATTATGTTCGCAACACGTGCGTACGATTTTCACACTCGTAGCGATCGAACACGCTACGCCGGCCACTCGTGTACTCCATTACTACTCGTGTGTAAAATCGTATTACATGGCTTTGGGGAGAGTTAACATCAGCGACATCCGCCATACTGACAAGATGGTGCGTGCCTTTGCGAGGCAATGGATGGCTTGGCCGAACGATATATCATAGCGGGACTATAAGAGATCCGAGAAGCAAATTTTATATTTATTGGTTCGGTTATTTTTCCTACGGCTGGTATGTATTCATGAACTGATATTCCTTCAATTGCATCTACAATGATGGCTTGTTTCCTTGTTGGACATTGCTGGTGTTGGGTGATTTGTGCGTATGTGACTTTTGGAGAGATGGTTTGTTGAGATGTCATTCTGGTAGCTCTAGTGCGAGTGCCTCTGTGAGTAGAGACACCCATAACGTTGAACTAATGTTTTTGGTTCTTTAATTTAAAATATAGTTCACTTAATTCACATTATTCAATTATACCTGCTCATAAGATTATATAAATTGCAGACTATTACACTGGTTGACAACACACGCGCACGAATAAACAGATACGTCTATCCTCGAATGTGTTTCGATCAAGACTCTCTTTCACGCACTTATAAGCGTTTGCATCGCGTAGTAAATGCGGTGGGTCTCCCACCGCGGCGTATTACACGGTGAGCGCGGACGGTAATATAGCTCATGTACACGACTCATGTTACCGTATACTTGCGGCCAGCAGTGCCGCGGCGTGACGTCAGCCCCGCGACAGTTGACATGCTTACTAGTGCTGGCGCACCGTTAGGAAGGGTTCTCGCTTATCTCACGCGAGTTTAATTAAATTGACGTCCTTCTCTTGTTATTATTCATTTCATTGCATATTTTCATTAATAAACCTTGACTGGTTATTATTGACACACCAACCAGGGACTTGATAAGCAATTCGAGTCCCTAGCAGAAATAAAGTGCAAGCCTGCGACTCACGTGTTGCACGGTTTTAGATCTAATCGGCATCAGACATAATTGGCAAAAAGATCTTTAGGAATCGAACCAAGACCTAGAAATTCGTAACTAAAATGAGCGAATAAAACAATGTTTCGTATGGTTATAAAAAATTATATAAATTATTACATTATTATATATTATTAAAAAATATTTAAAATTTTTCGAAAAAAGTATGAAATTATATTTATTTTATATATTCTAATGTAATATATTATAAATAATATTAATACTAAATTAATAAATTTAACTTTAAAATGAATAGCGATTATTTCTATTATTCTTTATATGATTTTAAATATAGTTTATGATATAATAATTTCAATAGTTAAACAGTATCTTTAGGTTGGCGTGAAAAACCGGTGAAGATTTAAAACTACATAATTACTATTTTTGTCCAAAAATATATTTATTGATTTATTCTCTTAACAGACGTAATTAACTATTAAATTAATGCTTATTCGATAATTTTATATATAGGGTATGTTAAAAGTTCCAGGATGGCTGAATAATTTGAAAAATACGCATGACAGAGGAAAATGACCTAGACCAAAGTTGTAGATCTTAACTTTGAAATAACCTTGAAGGTAAAAGGCAAGATTAAATCTAAGGTCACCATCAGATTCCATAGCTTTGGTCTAGGTCATTTTTCTCTGTCATGCATTTTTTAAATTATCTAGCCGTCCCGAAACTTTTGACACACCCTATATATAAAAATCATTACAATTTTCTCGTAACGGGAGTTGGAAAAGCGAAACGAGCAGGAAGACGAAGCCCCATTAATGTACATATATAGGGATTTTTATTTTAATAAAGACAATACTTTTTTAAATGAAACAAGCAGCTCTTTCATCGGTAAATCGTATTCGCTACGTGTCTGTAACAGAAATGGCAACATATGACAGATTTGGCGAATTTTTTTTTCAGTATAGTAGTTTCAGATTTTACAATAAGATAAAAATCATACTTTATCTACATCGGTAATGATATTATCTGTAAGTACTGATGACAAGCGTTCAGCAGGTACTTTATCATGGAAAATATCAGAAGGTCGTAACAAAGATTTAAAAGCCGTTGCAACCGAATGAACCATCAATAATGAAGACAAATCTGCTGCTTTATTTTGTCCACTCACAAGCATTCTGTATATTAATGGTTATAAATTAGCTAAGCTCAGAATTTGTTTTTGAAATCATTGGTCGTACTTACTTATAAAGAGATATTTTAATACACAAAAATTGCATGTAATAACATTGTTGTATATGCAGTGGTTGTCTATTAAAAGAAGTATCAAAACGTTCAGACAAGGTTTCAATCATAGGTGATCGAAGACATAAAAGTAAATCTATCCAATCCAAACCACTTAGTAAACAGAATTCTAACAAAGTACACGCATAACCTAGTGTCAGAGGTGAGCCTAAAAATTATAACAACAATTGAATATTTATATAAATTATACTAATTATAGATAAAATAAATGTTAAAATCTACTAATACTACTCAAATCTATAGATTTGCTACAGGAAATTATAAAAAAAAACTTAATATTTTTTGCATACCTTCTGGACATAATTTATAGAGATATAAGCTTCCACGAGTATCAGTAATTAAGAATATACATCCTAACCATGACATATCTATACAAGAAATAATAGCAGATGTTCTTGAGTATTTCGACAACGGCTCATCATGTCGTAGATTAGTATTCAATGATGACATAGCAATTTCTTTCAAGTTATCATGACTTAGACAGCGTATTGAAGAATCTGATAAGGCTACTAAAATGTAACTAGTAGGTGTAATTATAGATAATTTTGTCGTTGTTACAGCTGTTATAGAATAGTGGCATCGATACAAAGCCTGATGTTGCCAAACCTTAAGTATTTAAAAGTGTTACTTAAGGTTATATATTTTTGAAATATTTTTTTAATAAATAAAAATAACTTTGAAGTAATCAAACTTTTAACTTACGACTGTTTTAAAAGGATCACAGGTTTTTGATTGGAATAATTTATGTACAGGTTGAATTTTCTCGCTTAGTTCCCATACTTCAATAAATCCACTTCCATCATTATTATTGGCCGCAACAATTAATGAATCTGCTGTTTCTGACACAGCAAACTTCAAATGTGTTATTACTGTATTTGCTACAATAAAAATATATTATACAAAAATTTAGTATAAAATTTGAAAAATCTGTAAAAATTAAAGTAAATGTATCATATATCCATAACATTTAAGTATCTCAAATTTTCTGCAGAACAACCCTTAACCATTCGAAGATTCATCAACATCAATTAATGTAAAACGTTGTTATTTTATTTAAATTCCTTTCTAATTATTCTGAAAATACTTAAATCAATCATAAGCATTTAAGGAGTGCGATTTAACAACTAGTTTTTGTAACAATTCTTCTAACATCCGATTGTATCGAAGAATTTGACTGATCTTTCATCATTTAACGCATTATTGCCAACCTTTAACATTTTCCGAGAGCATTACGCATTTTTACCCTACCTTCATTAGACACACTCACACACATGCACGCCAACTATATATAGAAAGATATCAGCTTTAGGGAGACAAAAATTAACACTTGCTGTGCCTCACATAACTAAGCATTAAAGAAGCTCTTCTCAATGCGTCTTCTCGTTGTAGGAAAAGCACTCGCGTTCTCGTGCTTGAATTCGCATCTCTTGTCTCGCTCTACCGTAGCAAAGTTCTGTATCGCGTCGTTCGTACCAAAACTGTTTGTATCACGTTGCTCCGTTTCTCGAAATGGAGAACATTCAAATAGTAGATAAATTAGTACTATTTAATGACACAAAACATATTTATCTCCTTGCGTTATCTTTATCGAAATATATGCATTTGCGTAAGTTACCCTGAATTTTTTCAAATTTTTTTCACTTATAGTGTTTTGGTGGCAGAGGGACAAAGTTGGTGGTTTTAGCATTTTCTGCATTTTTACCGATTTTGATTAATTTATAACTCCTCAGGGAAGCATTCTTCACGATAAACACAAAAAATACCTTTTTTTTGTAAAATTTTCTCAGTTTTACAATAAATATATTTTCAAAGCTGTATGTGTACACTGTCACTCACATACCTCCAAATCAAACATTAAAATTCAGACAGAGAAAAACCGATACAAGGTATCTTCACCGAAAGATTCATGGAGATACCTTTTTGTTGTACGAAGTATCTGCAGAAATCCCAGCATGGGCCGCGATCATTTTATAACCTAAAAAAATTCATTTAGGTTTTGATTTAAAAAAAAATTTCTTATACTTGTCTCAAAAAAATATAGTTAAATTCTACGAAAAATTACAAGAAAAAAAGTCTATGTAAGATATTTCGAAATATGGCTTCGTTTTTGAGCTAAAAATTAATCAAAATTCTGAATTTAGTGATGTAATTTTATCAATATTATCGGATTTTTTTGCTTAAAAACAAAGCCAAATTTCGAAATATCTTACATAGACTTTTTTTCTTGTAATTTTTTGTAGAATGGGTACCTACTCCCTCCACTTCTCCTCGACTTCCCCTCCACTTCACCTCAATTTCCCCTCCAGTCCCCCTCAACTGCCCCACCACTGCCCCTCCACTTTTTATCATTAAATTCTTTCAATTTTTACGTTATTTTTAAGGCTCTTGCCTCTCCACCGCCCCTCCACCAGTAGTTTTGTACTGTGTAATATTATTACTTGATAAAACAAAACAATAAGGAGAGTTTAATTTTTTTGTCAGTTTTTAACAACGTAATTATGGAAGATCAGTCTTATATTGTATGCTGCATTAGTAAACTTTGCAAAGAAAAATGTAATGTTACATATTTAAATGCTCAGAACATTTATCACAAAGTCACTGACCTTAGTGAGAATGACTGTAATATTTTGGCTAAAAGAATTGTTGGTTTTAAGAAAAACGAAGATGAAGTTATTTGTGATTTTCTCTTACGGAAGTACACCATACGCTATTCACGTTTTCAGTTATATTGTTGCGATCATTTTGAAAAACATGCTAAACAAATTGATAAACAATTGAGAGTTTTAGAATCACAACTGTGCGATGATGTGGAAAAAGAACATTTTAAATTTACATTGATTCCAGGCCAAAAAGTTTGTGTTAACTGCCTGACTTATATTAATAAACAATTGAATATGTCTAAATATTGTTACGATCCATTCCAATGTCATAGACAGCTAGTCGACAATAATTTGATAAAATTAGACACAGAAACTTGTAAAAAGTATTTGTCCGCTTGTAATGGAGAACTTAACTGTGGTCAAAAAATCTGCTCTAAGTGTTATGACTCTATTATGAACTCGATCATGCGTGGACACCGGGGAGAATATACCTGGCGTAAACAGAGAGAGAGAGAGAGAGAGAGAGACGGATAGCGGGTCAGTACCACTACTTTGCGTGAGTATGTGAGTAGAGGGGAGCGGCGTATACTTAATCTATCAGACTAGAGCTCCCCTCTCTTCGAATCTCTCTCTCCCTTTTCGAGCGAGCAAGCGTGCGAGTTTAATTTGTACCTTGTGACCTTGGCAGTGGCACTCTCGTTCCAGCAGTCCTTTAGACCAGAGGCAGTGATCCGCCGATGTGTTACGCAAGGCGCACACTGAACGATCAAGCTTTCTTACCTTTCCTTAGCTGGACTTGAGGCTAGCAAGAGGTAGTGAGGCCCCGCCGTTACACAAAGTAATGCGTCTAGCGAATGGGCTACATTACCTTCAATAAATCTAATCCTTATAATCTTCCTCCCTCGAATCCAAGTCCGAGCAGGATAGCGCAGGGTGCGTAAACTGCACACGACGAGGACCGAGGGAATATCATCCCATCAGTAGTATAGGACACTCGTGTTCCAAAAATTCGACTTACCTTCCGATTAACAACACGGACAGGACAAGTTACAATATGGCGCCCGAACAGGGACACGAGTGTAAAAATAGTGTTGTGTAAAAAAAAAAAAAAACGAAAGTGAATGTTATAAGTGAAATTAGGTGATTCTGTATTGAAAATGAATTAAATGTATAAAGTTATAGAAGTCATATAGAAAGTCGGACCAATTTTCTCTCGGAAAATTTTTAATAAAATTATTAAATAAATGAAATTTGATCGGGAAAAAATAATCGCATCAAGAAAAAATAAATTCTTTAATAGAGTGTTTTCTTTAAGGTGTGGGCCAATAAAATACAAATTTGGGGATGCCGCGTATTCCCGTGAGTGCTTGGTTAGAGGATACGGTGAAGGAGAAATTCCTTCGGGAAAATAAAATAAAAAATAGTGTTGAATGAGAAAATTTAATTGTAAGGGAAATAAAAATTTTCCAAACTTTCCAAAAGCAGATTGCGGCGATTAGATGCTTATGGAGATAGATTAACATAACAATTACATAATCTAGAGCAGGAATTAGGTATTGCTGATAATGCGGCTAATAATAGTGTAATCGAGGCAGAGAGCGCGAAAAGAGCGTGTACCATTTTGCAAAATAAAATTCTGAAAACTTTTGATTTCATGGAAGATCAGGTAGACAGAAAATTCAACAAAGTATATGAAGAAATTGAAAAATTAAAAAACGTTAATTAATATGATAATAGAAAAATTAATAATTAATAAAATGACTAATAGTAGAATAATTAATAACAATAGTTTATATACTAATTAATAAATTTAATAATTATCAAATAAATGATGATGGCAAAAATATCGAATAGAAATAATACAAATTTAATAAAGTTAAATAAATGTTTTTAAAATTTGATACTAGGATAAATTTAATAGTATAAACAGATATCGAGTTCTATTATGATACACATGTTTACAAATATCGGTAGGTCTAACTCGGAGACAATAACATAATAGGTCGGTTTGTTTACTTTGGGTGTTTATAGTATTTTTGGAGCTTGCGTATTATCGAAATAGAATATTATGAAAGACATTATTTGAATTTAGATAGCTAGAATTTTTGAAGAGTCAAAATATTAATTCTTGCTGTAAACTTTGGCTGAGTCAAATATTGAATAAAGTAACAAATTTTTTTTTTTTTTTGTAATTAGTACTGTTTTTTTTATAATTAGTACTTTCATAATTTGTTATTATAGTATATTAAAATTTTATCATCATGAATACATCAAGAAAATCCTTGAGTTTATTTCAATAGCTCCATGATATATCTATGGTAGAAGCTCCGGAAGAATATATGCATAAACAGCAGGAATTAATAGATGCTATGACA
>JAWWEQ010036203.1:0-20167 GCA_035583055.1 Torymus tubicola
TGTGTGTGTGTGTGTGTGTGTGTGTGTGTGTGTGTGTGTGTGTGTGTGTGTGTGTGTGTGTGTGTGTGTGTATATAGTTTCTGTTAATCTAACTACGTTTAATTTATAGCACACGAGCGATCGTATATTACATGCTTACCACAACACTGTGGAATATTATTCGTAATGAAAGGGTATGAAATTTAATCTGCAAACGACTAATTACAAGCGCGTTATAATGCTGATGAGTAGCAGTGGTAGAAAGGCTTGCCTTGAGTTTCATTTACATTTAATTTCTGCTTGCTGTAGACAAAATCCAGATGCTCAATTTAAAAAAAAACATCAGTCGGCGTAAGTATTCTGGGAACTACTCGAAACACTTTCGGCAGATTTGTATCCTGTACGACCGAAACCATTTTCCCGAGAATTCACGTTTTCCAGATCGATATTAATTCCTGAGAAAAACATGCTAATTTATCGACATATTTTCATTTCGTAACGTCTGCAGAATTCGCCGTGTATCTAAAATTACACTACCGACTAACTACCACTCAATTTCGCAGCAACAAATAAAGTCATGCAAGTCGAACTGTCATTCGAGAAGTTGTTATTTGGAGAAAAGAATGAAAGAGAGAGAGAGAGAGAGAAAGAGAGAAGAAGAGAGAACCATTACCTGGGCCAAAGTAAACTTTATCCAAGAATAAATCTATTTACCGAGCAAATAAAGCGTCGAATTAGTTCACTCTCCGCATTATACACATAACACACACATACAGACGCGCACGCGCGTGTGTGGTGCACATGCACTTTGAAATCGATCCTCTCATCATATACACTTACGAGCAAAAAAAAATCTTCATTCATCACAACACTCTCAGCAGCAATCACAGGTACATTTATATATAGTGACACTTTTACTCGTTCACGAACACGCATTGTTATTTACACTCGTGACGAAAAAAAGCCCAACAGCTGCCGAAGGGAAACAAACGATTTAATAGGAGAGAGGGGAGCAACTCTCAGAGAGAGAGAGAGAGAGAGAGAGAGAGAGAGAGAGAGAGAGAGAAGAGAAAAAACGCCACTCTAATTGCTTTTTAACAATCTCTAATTAATCCCGCTCTCATTAGAGAACGCTCGCCATTATACACTATGCTCGTGCGCACGTTTACTTTCAACGAATTGCTCCATCTCTTTCTCCCTCTCACAGTCATTCCACACACACACACACACACACACTTTCTCCGTGTCTTCTCTGTTCCACCTCCTCGTCATCGAATTAAACAACAACACGTCCGCACTGTGTATATATATACGCCTAAAACCGACTTCGCACCTCAATCTCGGGGACAAAGAAAAACTCGCCGGTCGCTGCTCCCGAAAGCTATTATATGTATATCTTTGCTGTCGACGCTGCTATATTTCGTTGTATATATATAATAATGGTCGGAAAAACTCACAAAGAGATGAAGAAAGAGAGAGAAGCCGCAGAAAAGAAAGAAAGACTCCAGAGCGATCGCAGCTTGTGAATATATAAAGGAGCAGCCGAATCCACGAAGGAATTCACCCTTCGTGCGTGCCAAGCTGCTGCTACTGCTCTGCTACTGCAACGCCGGGGGAGGAAAATGAACCGACCCGGCGCGGGGGAGGCAACGTGTGCAGTAGCGGGATTCCCGGGAAATGCCCCGGCGAAGACAGAGAGAAGCCTGTGTATATATATGTGTGTACGCGAGAGCTCTCATGCTTATGTATATAATGGTAATAATTAGACGTGAAATGCCAGGTGTAATGATACGATTGCAGAAGCGGGGAGAGCAAGTACCGCAGAAATATATATATATATGAACGCGAAGTATGAAGAATATATTATAGCAGTGTGGATGGCTGAGAGGTGGACGTGGAGAGAGAGACATATTGTGCGATTAATTACATAGCAACAATGGATTTTTGTTGTTACATATGTGGCACTGCCGAGCGGGTGGGTTTTGGATGGAGTTTAGGCCGGTCTTCGTTCTACGTTGGCTCAAGTGTGTGTGTGTATATATACGCTGCTATTGTTTCGTAATAATGGCTTACATTGCTGCTGCTATACTGCTGCTGCTGTTACTCGTTGTGGAGCACTTGTTAGTGTTCATCAGCGGCTATTAAACAATCGCGAACGAATGAATTACTCATTATTACCTGTATTATATGCGCTAAAATTATCACTGTCACGTTGAATTACACCATCTAAAACCCAGCTAACCACTACTCATTTTCCATATTCCCGCACCGAAAACTCCAAGAGATGTACACACAGACCAGAGGCTCTTCTCTCTCTCGCTCTTCTCTCACTTATCACCTACTACTGCTGTACCTAGCTTCACCTACACCTCCCGGCTGCATTTCCAGCCTCACCTCTATATGAGAACCGTGCTAACCAACGCACGCCTCAAAACAAAAAGAAGAAAAAGAAAAACCCGAGATAAAAGCATATATATCGACTTCTATACATCCATAGTATAGCTAAACTCATCGGAGCTCATGCTCAACCTACTTCTTCTTCGCACGCAGCTTACTACCGCGAGAAAACCGCGCGTCTCTCTCTCTCTCTTTACAGCCAAGCTGCTGCAGAGTGCAGCAGGTGAACCTCCTCCCCCTCCTCTATACCCCCGGCTTTCGCAATTCTTATCGGCCGGTGCGAACGAGATAACCTATACGCTCATATATATACTTGCGTATACGTTTCTCGTTCTCCACACAAACATACACACGTTTACGAGGAAGGCTCGCTATATATAGATATATATATATATATATATATATAAACGTGAAACCGTCCTCGTCGCGCCCATCTCCTCGCGCGCGCGTTTTCACCTCTCCTCTCGCCGCTCACTTACACACACACACACACACAGAGCGACGTGTGTAACACACACACACATACATATCGGAGCGCTCGCTTATGCTCGCGGCAGCAGGTAGAGTGGTGGTGGTAGTGACAACCACTGACTCTCTCGAGTAAAAGAGAGAGAGAGAGGTTGCGAAAGAGCGGCTGCGGCGGCAACGGCGACTCACCTGAACCTGAATTTTTTTCTCCCTACCTCTCTCTCTCTCTCTCTAACCGCCGCGCCCGCGCGAACGCGCGTTATCTCTCCCGTACTTATAGCCTAGCGTATAATACGCGGTTACTCCAAAACAAACGCTCTCGCGTGCATATACATACAAGCTCGTAATACAAAAGTAGAAAGGATAGCCTATATGTATGTGTATATACGTATATATATATATGAGATTGCACTACACTCACCTTTCGGCTTCTCCAAGATGTTAGAGGCGCGCGAAGTTATCCATGAAAGCGCTGGCGCGACGCGCAACACACCGCCACACACGCACACTCCGCTGCTGCTGCTATACTACCGACGTATATACGTAGTGCAGAACGCCGGGAAGGGGAAAGGACCTCGACTTCTCGTCCTTCTTCTTCTTCTTCTACTTGAGAGATCCTCTACTCCTCCTCCTCCTCTTCCTTTGTATACTGCTCCGCTGGTCCCTTTTCGGCGCAAGGCTCGCCGAAAAAACAATGGGCGCACGCGAATAGTATGTAGTAGGTAGCACTGTACACGCGGGCGGGCGCGTGGCCCTATTCTCTCTCTCTTTCTTTCACCCTTGTGTACAACTATACGTACCGACTGCTGCCACTATACTACTAACCACCGCCGCGAGTGCGCGCGGCGTCCTTTTCTTTACAACAGTCCTCGGCACACGTCGCTCGTATATATACACACACTTATTCGATTATATATACGAAAGAGAAAGAGAGAGAGAGCGAGTGCTGTACGGGCGCGGACGCACAGAGAAAAGGAGAACGATGATGACGAGAGAGAGAGTGGCAAGAGGGAGAGAGAAGTATATACTACTACTCTATATGCTACACACGTATAGGTATATATGCGCTTGTGTATATACGGGAGGTGCGCGCCGCGCGAGGGAATGCCAGAGACTGGGCAGGGCACGAGCGAGCGAGAGTTGCTGCACCGGAGAGTTGAGGCACAGCCAGACACGCCGTAGTAGTATTACACGTATACACATATACACCGTATACGCTTATATATACATACATATACATACACACACACTTACGTGGAAGCCCGCGCTGCGCGCTATACACTACTACTATACCGTATACACTATAAGGTACTGAGTGAGTGAGCGAGAGAGAGAGAGAAAGATTATACTATACTCGCTTGCTCCGTCGCGACCAATGCGTAAACAAGCGCATAGCTCTGTCTTCCTTTCTCTCTCGTGCGCGCGGCTGCTGCCCGTGTATGTGTATTGAATCAGCCCGCCGTGTATATATAAGCTCGTTCCAATTCCACACGAAACGGGCGTGTATATGTGTGTATTTCTATATGGGGGGAGAGAGAGAGAGAGAGAGATTGCGTGTTCATTCGGCGAAAGCTTTTATAGTGAGAAACGAGACATCTGGCGGTAGTTGAGAGAAGTAAGGGGGGATAATGGGTGAATATAAGGATAAAAAGGTCGGTCGGCTGGTTCGCGGTCGCAGGTAAAGAAGCGAGCGTGGTGTACGGCTGGAGAATCGGAGCACGTAAGCGCCGTTTTTTAAATGCGGAGCAGGTAAGTAGCGTGTGTGTGACTTATCGTATAAGTGTATACAAACAAGCGTCCACTTTATCGTTGTAATTGTTAGAGGTACATTTTCGTTACTGTTTACTGATATGCGAGTTTAAAAATAGTATAATTTTTGTGTTTTTAATTGTATTCGAGATTGCAAAAAATTTTCATTTTACGTTTTGGTTTTGAATGCTTTTGAGCTAGCCTCTAAAGAAAAATTCACGGATAAGTTGTAATGAAATTATATTATTATTTTTCGGTAATACTCATATACTTTAACTTATTAAATATAATCTTGTTGACGAGGAATTTTACAGAAATTGATAAATATAAAAACTGGAAAATCATCTGGTAAAAATGTGTCTTACAATATGTCCTAATTATAGTAATGCTATGTACAAAGAATAAAACTATTATGTATAGATAATTTTTTTTTTATTTCTTCGACGGAATATTCGTAAAAATGTAATAATTACTTAACAGTATGAAAAATACATATAATGAACATTGTGAAGGTACCGTTTTAACTTTATTATCAGCAATACTTGAAAAAAAAATTGGTTATGTGAACCAATAAAATTGCTTAAATATGTAACTGCTAAATGCTTTTGTTTGTTTTCCAACCTACCTAGTTGAAAATAATTCATAAAGCTAACCATTTACTGGATTTAAATGACAAAATAATATTTGTACTTATATCTGAACTTATTAAAATTGGTTATATTCTTCATTCATAATGTTAAAAGTTATCACCTCAAATAGTAATGATAACTATGACGTTATAGCCATTATTACTGCCAAAAATGGTAAATTCAACAACAATTTCTAATCATTGATGAAATAAAAAATATTAACCAGAACTAAAATGAATAGTTGCTCTATCACGTTACTTAGTAGTACGTACGTATATTTAGAAATATTTCATACCAAATAATTTATTGTACTCAGTAAACGATTGATTATGTTTAATATGCATTATTGTTTGTGTACGGTGTCAATAAAAAATTTATGTTTCAATTCAAATCTAATTGTGTTTAAATTAATTAATGGACCGAATTATTTCAATACTCTTCTCCAATGTGTTAAATCATGATGTTTTGGCTTTCATGTGTCCTTGAACAATTTTAAATAAAAATCATGATGTTCTGCAACGTACTCACCCAGTAATACATAAGTGTCTCATTGTATATACAACGAGATAAAATAATATCAACCATTTTCTTCAAACTTAAATAAAATATTCAGTATTCAGTATGCTTATTTACTAAGTATGAGAAAATTAACGTTCAATTCATTATCTCAATTCACAATAGTTTCATTTTATCATTTTTTGATTTCGTTGAACATGAAAAACGATGGTTTGTTTGAAATTGAATTTAAACAATATTTTTCCTCCCGCCGGGACGAATGTACCACATTCCCTCCTGGCGCAAAAACGGGAATGTGGCACTAAACAATACTATAAAAGGTGAAAATATATCCCGCCGATTCTACAATAGAAAAATATAAACTTTTATAATTATTATTTGATGTGACAGAAAATCGTACTGTTGACACATTTTTTAAAAGCAGGTAAAGACGCTATTTGCCGGCGCCTCGTCAATGAATCGCAATAATCTATTGCGCAATTAGTACGCAAAATACTTGATTCCTAATGAGTGTGAGTTTATCGCCCTCAGCTTGACATCCCGATCTTAACTTCGCGGTTTATTGGAGCCCCTGCTAGATGCTCTCGGCCCTGTATTGTTATTTGATTGCCAATTATACGACACAGTTTTCGCGCGATGAACCGTGTTGCCTAACGTAATGAAATTTCATTCATTTTTGAATGTAATATGGTGCCACTCACGTTTTACTTTCTTGTTTTATCACAACGATTATTATAATCATTTAGTACATATCTCTCGGGATCATATTGAATGAAATATTATTGCAAAAGAGAATCGTTTCGGAAAACCATATTGTGTATATTTGTCAATAAATATTAGTTTCAGAAATTCCTAATTATACCTCTCATATAACATTTTAAGTTTACATGGGATTACTTTCAATTCGATTATATTTTGGTAACTATTTCTTCACAATAAATCTCTGCAAGAGCATCGCATTGATAAAATTTGATAATAATAATTATATATGATGAAAGAGCTGGTATAAGTTTATTTCCCTAAATAACAAATTCATATTAATATTGCCTTTTAATATTAACGTAAAAAAATATAAAAAAAATATCTTCTAGCAAATAGGGAAATGAAACCTAGTCTATTATCTCTAAACTATGTAATTCAGTAATTATTAGTTCCGATAATCCCAACCGTTTTGATGGCCTTGCATAATATATATTGCCTTATGTATACTTGCATTATGAAGTTGGAAAAAATAATGCAAATTAAAATATCATATCCGTTTACCATAGTAACAAAATATTATCGCAGTATACACGTGTTTCATGTTACGTCTATTTTATTAATTGTATGTAAAGGGAAATTAAATTCGAATATCTATGAAGATATAAGATTCTATAACGCGTAAATGTATATGTGTAAATCTCACAAACGCTGCAAAAAATTTCGAAAAATGAACCCAAAAATTTTTTTTCGACGACCCCTTTCAAATTAGGTTTTTCTTGTTGGTTAGGGTGTCTAGAAAAGATATCTGTTGTTGAACAAAGTCCAAAGTCGAAGGGAAAAATTTTTGGATCCATTTTTCGAAGTTTTTCGCAACATTTGTAAGATTTGCACATATGCAGTTGAACTTATGCAAGTTCCGTATATATAATACGATGAACTTCGTCGTTAAAAAAAAAAAGGAAAAAACATGGTCACACAAAATTACGATGTGTAGGTATAGCCACGGTAACTCATCGCTGCCACCGACAATGAGTCAAATACACGTAGTGCAGCTACGCGACGCGGCTCGCCCCCTCCCAATGGAGTTTCTCGCACTATTCCCTCTTTCTCTCTTACTTTTATTTGCAAAGTGGTAATATGTATATGTATACGGATAAAGTCATCGGCGCCTAACCGCGTATAAATGACCGAGCATACCGTGAACGCAACCCTTATCCCTGTTGTGGCGCTCACGCGCGCGCGACAACACGTATAGAAGTAGTGTCTCGTAATACTATCTAAACAACGAGATCGTCGTCTGTCAGTCAACAGTTCACAATTAGTGTAGTGTACTGTAGTGCATGGTGTGGCGCCGTCCAGTGTCAGTAAGAATCAGCAGCTGTTCTGTATCTGCTATGCGTGCGTGCGAAAAAGACGAGAATTGGGAAAAGTATCAATGAGTTTGCAATAGGTACATCTTCCTACCTCTTGTACCACAACCTTTTTTAATGTATTTTGACCAACTGAAAGCCTGAAAGTGACGTCGTTTATTGATATGGACAATTTCTAGAAATATAATTAAAAAAAAAGTAACGTTTAAGTAAAAAAATTTTCCTATTGTGATCGTTGTCGTTCTATACGCCACAAAAGATTCTTAAAGACGGAAAGAACGCTATTTTTCAAAACTTCACCGGATTACAGTTTAAAATCATTTTAATTGGCCAGGAATTGAATTGATAGATATATTGTGCGCGAAAAATAATCAGAGGCGGCAGAAATTAGTTATTTGTTAAGGTTTTTCAAAATTTTATACATATAATTGTCCGATTTCAACCATTATAGATTAAATTAAAATTTTATTCTTTTGAATTAGATTTTTTTTGAGGAAAATTGATTAGTACTTTTAAAAGTTTAATATTGGGTATACTCATCAGTGTCTACTTTTTGTCCATTTTTAGTATGTTAAATTTTTATAAGTACAGTTTTCAATTGTCCAATATTTTTCTCATTATGTGTGCGTGCACAATCTACCTACCAATTTTACTCCTGAAAAAATTAATTTAGTGTAAACTTAGCTGTAAACCTTTAATTTTTATTAACATTTTTATTAACAATCGAAAAGAACAATAGCTGTTGACAAAAGAAATATTCTCTTTAATACTTTGATGACTTACTGGTGAGTTCACACTCATTACTATAAACTTGCTATATCAAAGTGCAAGGTATAGCATTCTGAAAGCAAGTAACAGTCAGAAAATGAAGAAGAAGCCTACAGAATGATGGTTTGCGAGGCCATTTCAGCACTAAATAGTACACGATAACAGTTCGCGTGTAAGGAGTTATATTAGTGAACAAACTAATATATTATTTGGCGATGTTACGATAGAGTTCCGTCATTCTCATCAAGTTAAACGACTTAGTTTCACTAATTTTCCTTAATAGATGTAGATTTTTGAACTTTTTTTGCTCCTTATCTATGAATTGTGATTTTCTCAATCAGTTATAAAAATTGTTGATAACAATCAAAGGCGTCGTTTTTTACATACTTTCTATAATCAAGAGTATAAGATTGAATGGGTCAAAATACATTAAAAAAAATTTAGGTATAGAATTGAGAGATCTAAATCGATTACGAATCTCAGGTGCAGTTGGATGACTACCGAAACAACGCTAGATACACAGAATTATAAATATATCAAGATGGAGAATTATACAATGGAACAATTTTGCGGCTCTAAGTTTTGGGTAAGGAGTGAGAGTACATTGCTTGTGCATCACCATACGACAAACATCCAACTGACTACAATGAGCTATTATTAATGCTATTATATATCGCGCATCATTTCATACACCTGCCGTGACTATTATATCGTTTTTTTCATCCCTCTCTCCTTCTCTTTCTCACTATATCCTGCTGTGCAATTAGATTTTTTAGCTTTTCTGTGATCGTGACTTACCAACTTATCGGTATCAGGGTACTTAATGACTTTCCTTTTAAGAATTCTACTTCAAGCTCTTGGTTTATACATAAAAAATGTTCAGAATTATTTTTCAAACAGATTTCGGTATAGCCACAATATCTTCTTATCTACTTATTTTCGTCATAGAATTTTTTAAGTTATGTAACTATTGTAAAAAGAGTGTCATAGGTTATTATTGTAGTTTCCTTATTATTCAAGGAAAAACATTTGTCATAACACCAATTTTAATAATACTTTTCGACAACGGTGCGGGGGTCGATTACTTCGCTTTTGTGACGTTTTGCACGAGCGAAGCAAGTGCGAAAAAGTCACATGAGCTAAATATAATTGACTTTTGCACGAGTTTTGAACAGTATTTTATACCACGAGCGCCGAAAAAGCATACCAAAGTTGTGATTTTGAAATTAGAGTGGTATAAAATATATAAATGCTAAATTGTACTAAAATATATAAATATGTTGAAATTCTCCAATTCAAAATAGCTTGAATATCTCCAAAGTCAAAATTTCTTTCCGTGTATGAATAAGTGTAATAGGTTAATGTTCTGGATTAGTAACAGCGAGTAGTATAATGATGTCGTTATGTTAGATTATATTTAACGAATAAAGTAATACAATGATATTTTTTTCAGGATGAAAACTTGTCACGGTATACGCTTGATCCAGATTTAACAGAGTGTTTTCAAAAGACTATTCTAATCTGGGCACCATGTGTTTTTTTATGGACATTCTCATTTTTCGACGTTTATTACCTCCTCAACAGCACGAAAAGAAATGTTCCTTTTACGGGGTTATTTGTTGCAAAGCTTATACTCACAGTATTGTTGATACTACTAACAATATTAGATTTAGGAAAATCGATACAGAGCAGTTCATCAATAGTTGTATATAAAGTGGATTATGTAACTCCGTGTGTAAAAATCCTTACATTTGTAAGTAAAACTTTATTTGTATAAAGTTAATTATAAAATAATTTTTGTATTATTTTGTTTTCATACAAACCAAAACTTTATTTGTCAGTGTGATGGACAAATTATTGCTCATTTACTTAATCAAATATTATATACGTACAATAATAAATGAAAAATAAGATACTATATAATATGACTATGTTTACTCTTTTTTATATTACAGGTGTTAGCTCTTGGATTATTATTTTATAATAAGAAATATGGGATGCGAACTTCAGGAGTATTATGGTTGTTTTGGTTTTTCCTGACTCTGTGTGGTATTGTTCAGTATAGAAGTTTATTAAAGAAAAATCATGCAGAAGTCAGTATAATAATTATAACAGCTTCTATTTTTTGTAATTTTTCTGTAAATATTTTCTATTATTTTTAGGATGAGCCAACGTATGAATTTGTATCATACATGATATATTTTCCATTAGTAGTATTCATGTTCTTGCTGAATTTCTTTGTAGATGGAGAGCCTAAAATTTCGAAATACCCACCCGTAAGTTCACCAATATCTACCTGTACATTTTTTGTTAACAATTATTTTTAATAGTATTTAACAATAAATTTAAAATTCTACAATGAATTTTAATAGGTAGAAAAACCATGCCCTGAAGAGAGTGCTTCTTTCCCATCACGTGTTACTTTTACGTGGTTCGATTCGCTAGCATGGACAGGATTTCAACGTCCTTTGGAAATATCTGATCTGTGGTCTATTAATCCTGTAAACACGACTAGGGAAATGGTATCACAATTTAACAAATATTGGATCAAAAGTCTGAAACAAGTTAACAAGTAAGTCTTACATAAGTTTTTAATAGTAGTGTGGTGTTTACTAGATAATTCAACTTACTAGGAGAGGTCAAGGCCTCCGGATCACGGATTTTGCTTAAACTTTTAGGTATGTTTTTACTCTAAAAGTGTACTGATAGTTGAGTATATACCTAAGTAATATATGATTGCTAAGGAGAATGCCCATAATGTCTTTATTTAATTTCGAAAATACAACCTATAAAACCTGTTCTGTCATAAAGTATATAAAACTTTGACATTTAGAAAAATAGGGTCAGCTAACTAAATAGGAAAGTTATTTAAATAATTAATTTTTTTCTTGTTATGCTAAATACATAGAAGTAGAGTAACTGAATTATATGGGCAGATGTTACTTTTTTAATTTTCATAGTTTTTAAATTTCTAAGTAATAGTATTGATTTAATGAATGACATTTTTTAAAATGATTAAATGTATCCGGGGGCCATCTCCTTTTATAGTGGACACTATTTTTATACGTGTAAAACTATTTTTTTGTGGAATATAATTCTTTATTATATTATTATTATCATAATAATTGTAACATATTTAAAATATATATTTATTTACTACCAGAACCATTGTAATTAAATATCCGCGCAAAAAAATTTTATTGCCTGTGTATAAGTAAATATGGGCCATATATATTTTCGGTGCCGGAGCCAATCTTTGGCCATAATTGGCCAGGGTATGTCCATTATCTTTTTTATATTTATTCCATACTCTAAAAAAACAAAATATAGAAGTGATACAGGCATTATATGGGAAATATTATGGCCGAAGTTTGGCTTCGGCACCGTGGCGATATACCGCCTATACATATACACGGAGAGAAACAATATAATAAATATAAATATAATTTGTAATAAAAATTACTATGTTGTATACAAATTATGAAGAGTTTTATTATGATTATAACAAATATTACTATAAGCATAATAATTTTGGCAACACTGCTTAAGAAATAAAACTATATCTCTCAAGAAAAATTGCTATGTTACATAGTAAAAATTATACTATAGTAAAAATTTTTTAAATAATGTAATAATAATTGACGTATAAGATTGGAATTAATATTATTCAACTAACAAATTTTATTAAAAAAGAGTAAAAATTATTATTTTACTTAGTAAAAATTATACTATTATAAAATTTGTATAATAATATAAAAATATTCATTACATTAAGTTAGAACTATTATAAAAATGTCAGATTTACACTGATATTTTTTTTAAGATTGAAATATTTTTTTTATGAATCATTATAAAAAAATATTCGATACGTATATTTTTATTTTTATTTTAACCTTATAATTTCAGATTAATGATTTTTTGAAATTTAGGGTCATGACAAAGGAGCTTTTTTTATAAATGCTTGCATTTCAATGAATTCTCATTGTAGGAAATTTTTTCAAGTGAGTAAAAGTTAGAATTATTTTTCAACTTTTCTTTGGGCATTTTTTATATTTACATTTCATGAAAAATAATAATTTGTAAAGTTTTAAGAATGTTTTGGTCCATTTCCGAAAATCTACTAAGACTTTAAAAGTTATAAGCAAATCAAGAGCGCTGCACGCTAAGTTTGCTACGAACGATATCGAACGTCTAGTTTTCTTGTTTGTAATGTACATTAGTTAATTTACAAATAGTTTTGGCCTTGTTTGATGCTGTGCAATTTCTGGGTGCCTGGGATTGCTTTGTTGATTTCCAAAAGTTTATTTGTGTTATTATATTCCTGAGTATCCCTGTATAAAACAGTATATTTCTTAAAGAAGAATTTCGTCTGGCCCAATTAAGCAACTCTAATGCTGTTGATATTTGATCATTTGAAGATATTTGTAAGCCCGCCCGACATGCCAATCTTTTCAAAGAACCACCTGCTCCATCCCACGACCCCTTCCGTGATCTGTAGCTTGAAAATGCAATTCAGCGGAACGATGAAAATCTTGATCATGAAAATAAATATTTGCAAAATGCTTTAGATTTTTGAATTGCTGTAGTGTTCCGTTCAAAAATAAATACATTTCCTTATGTTGGAAAAGTGAAGATCTAGAGATTCATTAAAAGCTTCAAGAAAAACGCAAACAAAACGTGCAACAGCATCGTGTTTCGTACAATCTGCAATATTAACTATAGTTATGTGTTTTATAGAGTCATTCTCATTATAATAAAAAAACTACTGGGAACAATGTAGCTTGGTTGTTATTCCAGTGAAACCCAGGTAGAGCATTTTGAATGACCAATGCGTAATTTTCTGCAAAATTGCATTCAACAAGACATTCATCATTTTGTAGATTTTTTTAGAAAATTTATAAAAAAAAAGCTTGCTTGTTAGCGATGAATGAATGATGCAAAAAAATTTTTCCAGATGTACAAAAATTGAATGCGAATTCAATCAGAGATACAACGCGTAACTAATATACATTACAAACAAGAAAACTAGACGTTCGATATTGTTCGTGGCAAACTTAGCGTGCGGCGCTCTTGATTTGCTTATAACTTTTAAAAGGACCAAAATATTCGTAAAACTTTACAAATTATTATTTTTCATGAAATGTAAATATAAAAAATGCCCAAATAATTCAAAAATCACTTTTTTCCTTTATTTCATAAAATTTTAATAGAGCAAAAATTGTTAACAAGTTTTCGTTCAAATTTCTGAAAAGTTGAGAAAAAATCCTAACTTTTACTCACTTAAAAGAATTTCCAATAATGAGAATTCATTGATATGCAAGCATTTAAAAAAGCTCCTTTGAAATGCAAAGATTTCAAAAAATCATTAATCTAAAATTATGGGGTTAAAATAAAAATAAAAATATACGTATCGAATATTTTTTTATAAAGATTCACAAAAAAAAAATTTCAATCTTAAAAAAAATATCAGTGTAAATCTGACATGGAATGCCCCATGTGCAGCAGTGGTGCGTAAAATCCGCGCAAATATGAAGGTAAGATTCGAGATACGTTTGAATTCGCTCTCTACCCCTCTTTCTTTCCCGACGTTAAAAAATGCACGGTGAAACAGCAGAATTTAGCTTGGAATTCTTCATAACCTTTAAGAAATTTTTTTCCATGATATTCACGGTGGGAATAAAAATGCAGAGTGCATTTTTATTCCTTGGGAGTAGTGAAATTTCTCTCTTATCTCTCCTCCATCTACCATGAAGAAAAGTGCGAAGAAGAGTATTATAGCAGAATGGAGAATTAATATTTATCCCGCGTAAAATAAAGAATTTGCTCGCGAGCCTAGAATGATAACGTTTGCTTTCCATCGTGATCCTTTCATTGTTCGAGGATAAGCTTTTATATGGCGTTTTTTAATGCTCGAAATTCCGATAGCATAATTCAAGTATCGGATGAAGAGCGCAATTTGGAAGGTCAATGGGAACGTTTACATCGATGGGAGAAAGAGCAAATAATTAGATTAGCATGATAGTTCAAACGATGATTATCTTTATTATCTGACTATTACATTGCAAATATAAATGTTTCAGTTTATATAATATATAAATTTAAAACATCGAAGAATTTTATACTTTACAAATAATAGCCACACGTCTTTTGTTGTAACCACGGTTTTTCATTTTTGCAAAAATACTTTATTACATTCTTAAACTTTATCTCAAACAAAATTTTGCCGAGGAATGTAAAAATAAGTATAAAAAAGAACATAAAAGTATGTTGAACAAAATTAAATTTATAAAGATGAAAATTGATGAAAATAATGAATTAAAAAAAAAAAAACGTTCCCATCGCATCAATATTAGAAAATATCATTCACACAATTTTTCTATAGTTTATTTATTCTTTGTTTTTACAAAAGAATTTTTAATTAGTTCAATATACCGAGTGAAATAATTACAAAAAGGTTTGTTTATTATTAACGATAAAAAAATTCTTCACATTCTACAATGCAGAAGCATAAAACAGTAAATATTAATTCAATTTAAAAAATAACCTGTTATCTTTGAAAAAATATCTAAACCTATAAAAAAGTATTAACCCGATTCTCGCGCGTGTCACCCACCTAACATTTTTCTTTCATTCTTTATACAACCGCATGCATAGCACACATCTTAAAACCGATCAAGCTCGCGAAAATCCACCCGACAAGCTTCTATTCGCTGGAAAATTTTTCTAAAAATCACCGGAACAAACGAACTCGAAAGAACATCGCACATGCGCCCACAGCAGAGAAAAAGCTCACCAACACTACTACTACTACTACTCTCACTATCCCAGTTCTCTCGTCTCTCTTTACGCGTCGTTTGAGCGACGCGGCCGATAAACGCGCAAAGTTTACCGGCGAATCGCATTGACGCTCTTACGGCGTCGCGCAAGCTCGAAAGAAAGAACGAAAGAAAGGTAGAGGTGTACCTGTGTATGTGTACAGATAGCTAGAGAGAAGAAGAAGTAGAAGAAGGGAGGTTGCTGCTACTGCTGATCCTTTTTTTCGATGCTTACGCAGCGGTAAAATCACGCCGAGCGATTTCTCGAAAGTTGGGGCGCGCGCATGAGGTAACCTCGCGAGTGGGGAAACCTATTAAAAGTTATTGAACTTTGGCCGCTTCATGTAGTATTTTTCGTGAACGAGTATGGGAAAATAGGAGAGAGAGAGAGACAGAGAGAGAGAGAGAGAGAAAGTTCGAGCGCACAGGGACTGTATACTTTTTTTAATTATAATGCGAATTTCAAGCAGCTGCTTTACTTTTTCCACCACTTTGCCATGATAATGAAGTTGAGGAACTGTGTATATACGTATATATGCGTAATTCGATCTCTCGCATGAATCTGGTTTCACCATTTTTTGTGTTTTTTTTTCTTCTTTTTTTCTAAGATTGGCATACGTAAGTATAGGAAATAGTTCGCGAAACTGAAATTCGAACGAATACTTTCTAAACTCTGTCGAAAATTTTAATAGTACGGAAGAGTTCTCTCACGTACATGTAACGTATATCGCGTTACATATGTACAGCATGTGCATGACGTCGCGCCCGAGGTGGGGGGGGGGGGGGGGATCGAGAGACATTAGGAAATCCAAGTCCGCTCGAGCATTAGTATGTAATATAGTAAATTTTTGCGAACGACCTCTCGCGTTACGGTTGTTAGTTTCACAAAGGAATTTTCCTGTTTCTTTTTCTCTTTGCCTCTGTTCTCAAATTTTATTTCTCGAAATGGAAGCGCAAGAGAGTATAAGATTTTGAATCTAGTCGAAGTAGTGTATAGTGCAAGCTCTGGAAAGGAAACGATTTTTTGATAGATTTCATATTGATTTTTGTCGAAGAAAAGAGAAAGAGAAAAAGGTAGATCTGAAATTTATTTTTTTTTTACTTGGTTAAAGCCACAACGATGACGACAACAATGTCTTAACGTTAAGTGCAGTAACGCGACGACTATACGCTACGTGCGAATGGTTTTTATTATGCGCCTGGTGAATCAGACGAATTAATGCAATTTAAATTTAAATTGTGCTAGCCAGGAGTTGAGAAGGGGATTGGAATTCATAGCTATGCTAATGCTGGTGTTAAAATAATCTGAGAAACGGACCAAGCATTACTTACACCCGGAGGGCCAACCCGAGCGCATAATTGCGCTGTAAAATGAGCAAAAGTATACTCGCGCCCGTGTATTAATTAATTCATAAAATACTCGGAAATGTGTAGGAAGCTGCTGTATGACTTTTTACGACGGGTGTACAAGTGCGACGTTCCTGTTTATATGTGTATATATATATAAACACTCGTAAATGTCCTTTGGTAACGTACAAATACTGATACATGAAAATTAAACATTCGAAACATTTAATTTAATATACTTTATTTCTATATATATGTGGAGCTTGTGTGATTTTAAATATACTTGTTTGGCAAACTTGTTCAACAGTTGCGCCATCAGAGAGAACCCGTGGAAAATATGAATTTTCATGAACTGTATGAACTACGTAAGGATGAAATTTTTTATTCGATACTCTAAAAAGCAATCGTTTTAATTATCGCGCGTGCGCGCGCACGCAGTCAAAGAAGCGTGTGCATTTTTTTTGTTTACTAAATTTGCATGAAAAATGTGAATATTTTTGAGTTTTAGAGAAGTTCAGACTAATTAAAAGTAATTGACAAAAATATTCGTTCCTTTTTTCGCGTCGCATGTGTGTATAATGACCCTCTGTAATTATACATGTGAAATGTATATCACAGAGGAGAGTAATAAAGAAGAAGCGAACTGTCAAAGGGTTTAAAAACATTAAAAATATTCTGAATTAAATATTGCTGTCGTCGCAACGTATATAGAAGATTCAAATTATCATTACAAAGCTTGCCATGCAAAGTCATACAAATAACGGAGAAAAATTAATTATGAAAAATTACAATCACACTAAAAAAATATATTATATCATATATCACTACGATAAATATTCGAAAAATCTTCCTTGTAACAACGGCCCCATAAATCTACCATTACTCGCCACCATCGCATTAAAATTTTTCCAGCCTGCAGAAAACCAAATCCTATATAGATAAACGAGGAATGCGAAGCACTAGCACTCTAGCGTGTGTAAAACGCCACAAATCCACGAATCGATTCACAATATACGCGCTCTTCCCCGAAAATCCCCGCCGTAAACTTTAAATCGCTTTAATTCCCATACCAAAAAAACGAACGGACAAATATATTCCGCACGGCGGCGTCGTGAAAAATTGAAATCCATCCTGGGCCTCAGTCGTGTACGAAAAGAGAGAGAGCGAGAGAGAGAGCGAGAGAGAGAGAGAGAGAGGGAGAGAAAGCACCGCTGCTACTACTCGTCGCGTCAAATTTCCAACTCTCGCGCGGATCGGACGCCGACGCGGAAAGCAAAGATACACAGAGAGATGCGAACGTTGAATAACGGAAGAGACAAAGGTATTCGGAGAACGACAGTGGTAACGAGGGCTGAGAGCGAAAAAAAAGTTGCTGGGTAAAAATGTGTGCGTATATGTGTATGTTGGTCTGTGCGAAGAGAGTATTGAGTATGAAGAAGAAGAGAGGTCTAAGTGTGCTCGCAGCACAGCCGGTGTACGAGGTATACCTCTACACGTATACGTCGCTATATGTATGGTATGTACGTACGTGCACACGAGGCATACAGAGAAAGAGAGAGAGAGAGAGAGAGAGCCCGTTGCCGCAGATTATGCAAACGGCAGCCAATTCGATTCAAGTGCACTGCAAATAACCGCTCTTTTACCTATTCGACTAAATGCGTGTGTGCACAGCGTGGCTCATTTATACGGAGGCGATTCATTAGAATATCCCGTGTTACTCTCCCTTTTTCTCCTTTCTTCCGCTTACAGCCTCTCGATTTTGTCGTGCAGATCATCAAGTTTTGAAGCTTCAAATACAGTTTTTTTTGTTCCTATGGTGAAATCGAGGATACGTTGCGTACGTGCAAAGGAGAGATGAATTTAACTCGCATGGACACACGTGTGACGAGGATTTTGGGTACGGTGCACGGGTAATGGACGTGTGCAAGCGTATGGCAGTTTACCGTCGAGATGGTTACTGCGGGGATGGTTATGGTTTTTTGGGGGGTAGTGGGATGTCATTTTATTCGGGTATGTGGGCCGTGAGCGAAAATAGAGCCAGGGATGATTCTTAATTGAATAGTTAGATAGGGTTACGTTGAAGTAGCAGAGTGGACGGGAATTTAGAGGCATGTGGTTTTCAATCTCAACAAGCAGGTACATGGGGCTGTTTAGTGTTTAAAAGCTTTAGATTGAGAAACGAGAGAATATATAACTCGTTATAGTGTTCGATAAACGTGTGTAGTTAGTTTTATTTAATCCTAATAAGGGTAACTTTGAAACGCATTTTAACGACAACTTCAAACTCTTGTTTACCTTAATGGTAGTGAAAAGTTTGATCGTGCTTTGTGTTTCAGGTCATTAAGTTATTTTTTTTTTTTTAAATAAAACGAATACTCATTTGACTTCATCATGAATTACCTCTGCATTCAACCGGTCGGTTTCAAAATTCATTGAGCATCTCTCTCTCTCTTTCTCTTTCTCTCTCTTTCTCTTTCTCTTTCTCTCTCTCTCTCTTTCACTTTCTCTCTCTCTCTCTTTCTCTTTCTCGTTCTCCCTATTTCTCTTTCCCTTCATGTAACCCAATGAGTAGCCGGACATGTCAGTTATTGGTCGTTCAAACAATTGAATTTGAGGAACGTGGATGGAAGTTATTGAAAATTAACAAAATGTCTCTGCTAGAAATTCGTCTATTACGAAATGGCCAGAATCTTAACAAATGGGTAGGAAAAATGGCCAGTTGATCATCAGTGATGAAACGCTTTTTCTCTCATTATATGCCCATTTAATAGATTGGCACTAAAATGACATAACCTTAAAATTTTCATTTTAATTTTTCTTACAAATTCGACATTAAATTGAATGACATATAACTTTAACTGATAGCTTCCTACAGTATAAATAATATGTGAATACCAGAAAAACATTTACAATATCCCTTTTAGAGATATTTCGAAAACTTCTTTTTTTGTCATGATTATCTGTCTCTCTCGTTCTTCTCCAATATAACTTTTACTATCCATTTTCTAACTACAAACTGTCCAAGTTTAAAACCTCTTAAATAGATAAGAAATAGCATGTGTCAATCTACAATAAACTCATTATTGAATCAAGAAAATGGTCAAATAATAGGAGAAAAAGCGTTTCATCGCAAGCTAGAACTTGGAAAAAAGAAATACCTATTTTATAGCCATCGCTAAAATATATACCCAGTTATTAGCTATAAAATGTTATGAATTTCCACCAGGGGTGTAATTAACTATTATAATATGATCGTAAATATCGATGCTATACACATGAAACGCTCGCAGATATTGTTATAACAGTGCCCTGGTAGAAAATAACCCAACCAAAATGGCTTAACTACAACGGTTGGTCAATTTTTTGGACCAACGAATAACAAAAGTATTGACCAACGGTTAGCCAACGGTTGCTGAATTATTAATAA
>JAWWEQ010036214.1:0-20165 GCA_035583055.1 Torymus tubicola
CATTCTTCTACATCTAAGGTTGAGATAGTTGTGATGTTGAGCGACCTTGCACCGCAGTCATAACCCACTAAGCCCCAAGCTAACGTAGGGATTAGAGTGAATAGAATGATTGAGTAATGCATTTTTTCAATTTCTCCTGTAATCAGAAAGAAAGGTTAATTCCTGGTAAATTTATTTTATATTTAACTAGTTTCATTATTATTTTTATTTGACTTATTATTTTTGCTTATCTTTATTTCTTTGTTTATATGAGAAATTCTTAACCTGTTAGTGTGAACTATTTTTGTTCCTTTATTGGTTTGTATTTTAACGTTATTTTTATTTAGTATCTCTAATATTTTATGTGGACCTGTATAATGGTCTCCAAATTTTCCAGGCTTAGGACCTGATAAAAGAAAAACATAATCTCCCAGTTTAAAATTTTTAGGATTAATGGTTTTATCATAATATTTTTTTGATTTGTATTTTGATGCAACTAAGTTGTTGTAAGCTAATTTTTGTATTCCATTTAGTCTAGTTACTAGATCTTGTACATATCCCTTATAAGTTGGAAGCATGTCTGCTTCTCTGAGTGGTTCGTTGGAAGGAAGTGTTGCTAAACGCCCGAATACGATTTCATAGGGTGTGTGTTTGGTACTTTCTTGTACGCAAGTGTTATAGTTTAGCATTGCCAAGTCTATCCAAACATCCCACTTATTATCCTTATCAGTATATTAAATGTACTCTAAAGAAGCTTTCGATAACAATCAAAGAATCTTCCAATTTTAACAAAGGAAAGGTAAATCGTATATCAGTATAGAAAGATATTAAAAGTCTATCTTGTCCACGCCACCCAGGAGGTAGATAGAAGGCGCGTTTTTTTAAAGAGGTATTCCCTTTTTTATTAACTTTAAATTTAGTTTTAAATAGTTCATTTTTTTTATAAAAAATTAATAAAAAAGGCCTATCCCTCTGAAAAAAACTGTAAAATTTTTAAAAATTAATTTTATTCGATTAAAATTTAAATCGATGAAAGCAGACCAATATTTAAATTGCTAAAAACAGACAAATTTTGAAAGTCTCTGAATGCAGACCCATTTTTGAGGTTGCTGAAAGCAGACAAATTTTTACGATGACTAGAAGCAGACGAATTTCTAAGTTCGCTGAAACTACATCAATTTTTAAGGTCGCTGAAAGGACACCAACTTTTAAGGTAGGTCGCTGAAAGCAGATCAAGTTTTATTGCTGAAAGGACACCAATTTTTAAGGTAGGTCGCTGAAAGTAGACCAAGTTTTTACTGTGTTCTTTTAATTTATTCATCAAAAATTTCTTTTCAAACAATACTTATAATTTCCTCTTTATTGTCTGAATCATTTTGAATAAATATATTATTAGGATTCCGATATCTACATTGAACAACATATAATTGTCCATGTGAAAACTATGTTTTTCTAAAATAAATACCTAAAGCATCAAAACTTTGTCCTTGTGATTTATTTATTGTCATAGAAAAAGCCAAGACGATAGGAAATGGTTTTCTATTAACTATAAATGGTAATGAAGATAATTCTGCAGTACTTTATGTTATTCTCGGTATAAAAATTTACTATTTCCTGATTTTTCACCTGTTATTATTTCAGCTTCTATATTGTATTTAAATAGTCTAATTATTCTTATTCGTGTTCCATTGCATAAAGCATCATTTATGCTTAAGTTTCTTATTAACATTACTATCGCATTCATTTTTAGATTTAATTCATGTGGTGGTAAGCCTTCGCGAATAGTATGCAAGTATTCAATAAGAAAATTTATGTAAATATTATCATCTGATAAATCAACACCTTTGAGTGTAGTGCTATCTATACTATAATAAGTCATTTCATCACTATAAATTAATGTTAATATTTTATTATTCAAAATAATTGAATCTTCATTATGAGACGTTAAAGTAACGCTATTAATGGATGAGTTATAATTTATATCTTTATATATTTTCAAACAAATATCATCAGTTTTCGAACTATTACGTATTTCAAACGGATTAATTATTCCCTCTCCAATATCTAATCAAAACAAAGCGAATTCTTTATTGTTAGAACGAATATTTTTTTTTTAATTTCATTATATTAAAAATACAATCAAAATTTTACATGAAGAAAGAATGGAACTGAAAGACTTAATTGTAGTTTTAGAAACATTTATAATATATGTATATTATATAAAAATTGTTTTAAATAACCATTATTCACTTAAAGCTTAATATTGATTAAATAATTCCAGGATGTAGAGGAAATTAAAAAAACAGAAAATTAAACAACTGATTAAAGAAAAAGGTATATTATAACTCCGTGGTATTTTTTCTCTTGGTATTAAAACACATCAAGCACGTAGTCTAGTTGCTAGAGGTAGCTGATGACGGAGTCTAGGTGTAATTTTAATTGTACAACTAATACCCAAACGTTCAAATTTTTTCTTATTTCTTTAAACTAATCATTTAGAAACACATTCTACAAATAAAATGAAATATTTTCGATATAATAGTGTTAATAATGTAATACACCGGATTCGAAATTAATCATTATTATTCTGTACAAAATCTCTTTCCTTTCATAACCTCATCTATTTATTATTAAAAATTTTCGAAATACCTTTAATTACTTTTACCCTTAAAAAGTTGTGAAATCGCTCTTAGAATATTTTTTCAAAAGTATAAAAAATTCACTAAAATTTGTTAAATGAAAAATAAAAATAATAATGTTAATATAAAACTTTTTATGAAAGTATAAAATAAGGCAAGTATAGACGTTTTTTCTGTATAATCTATACTCACTTCCTCCCCGTCGTTTTCTCTATGTCTCGACGGCTCGCTTTCTCGTCCTCTCCTCTCTCCTAACCTCATCTATTCAATAACACCTCTCCAAATTGAAATAATTTTTTTCACGAATGTACAAAATATAGTAATAGCAACAGAACACCTTTGGAAAAAATAAGGTTTGATGGTGCTCGCGTATGCCACATTTGTGAGATGCCGGTCACTAAGGAAGACAAGAGAGTTCGTGACCATTGTTATTTTACGGGAAAGTGAGTACTATTATTATTATTATTAACTTTCTATTATTTATAAAATTGTAATTATTACAGATATCGTGGACCAGCACACAGCAAATGCAACCTCAGTTTTCAAGACTCGAAACAATTCCGATAATTTTTCATAATTTGTTTTACCATATATCACGTACTGTTCAACAGTTTGGTTCCCGCATACCGCATACCGCTCGCGTGTTTTCCCTTTTAGAGTCAGTCCAACATAAATTTTTACGATATTTAACTTTTAAAGCTCATACCTCCATGAGTTATCTTGACCACGGTTTGAACCAATTTGACAAAAATTCAAGTTACTCAGTATAACCTCCTTATTGAAATACTATAACTTACTTGTCTGTTTCAAACTAATACACGGTATAATTCCGTATCACGGTTTAACGAATGCGCTCACTATTAGGCCCTCGCTATAAATATCCGCAATCAACGAATTATCCGGGAACATCTATGTAAAACAAAAAGCGAATTCTACGCACCGATTCCTCGCTTAATTCGCCTATGGAACAATCTTCCAACCGAATTTCAGACCTAAACGATTCTATCGGTGCTTTTAAGCACAATGTATAGCGGCTATTGGCAACTAGAAATTAAATTTACCTTAGATTTTTACTTTCTATATTATATCTTTTATTAATTATTAATTTTAAAATATTAATTTGTATTATTATTATATTGTATATATGGATTTGTATTATAAATTTTAGAATATTAATTTGTGTATATGGATATACATATAATTATATTATGTAATTGGGCTCATAGCCCGTGAAATAAATAAACAAACAAACAAACAAATAATTTGAGTGGCTATGATTCTCATCTATTTATAAGAAAAATAGCGACATGCTTTCCAGAACGAGTTTCACTACTTCCACAAACAAAAGAGTAGTACATATCTTTTACAAAGTCTGTGGAAGGTACGGACATAAGTTTGAGATTCATCGAATCTTTCAAAGTTATGGTCTCGTATTTGGATAAATTGTCATCATATTTGGAGAAGCTCGACACTTCAGAATGCCTGTTCAAACGAGATGGATTCAGTACAGAACAGATTGCACTTTTAAAAAGAAAAGGAGTGTTCCCCTATGACTACGTCTCGTCGCTTCGAAGAATGATTGCTTCAGTAGTCTATACAACACTCATGTCAGCGACGAAGATTCTGAGCATGCTCAAAACGTTTGGCAGAGTTTCAACATTCAAGATCTTGGGCAATATTCTGACTTATACCTCAAGACAGACGTCATATTACTGGCTAAAGTTTTTGAAAACTTTAGGACTAACTGTCTTGCGGCTTACGAGTTGGATCCAGCTCATTATTAAACAACACCCGGCCTCACGTGGGATGCTACGCACAAAAATACACAGGTATAAATTTGATTATTAAAAAAAAATACTTTATTATTCACAAATAACTTTCTTTACAGGTTAAACTTGAGCTGCTTACTGATGTAGACATGTTAATGTTTATCGAGCGAGGTATTCATTGGAATCAGTCAATGTTGTAATCGTTATGCCAAAGCAAACAACCCGTATATGAAAGAAGGTTATAATAAGGATAAAGACGAAAAATATTTAATGTATTTCAATGCCAATAACTTATACGGTTGGACAATGACTGAGTCCTTACCAAATGGAGGCTTCGAATGTGTCAAGAACGTGAACGAGCCAAACTTCTTTGACATTCCTGACAGCTGTAACTTTGGATACTTTTTTGAGGTGGATTTGAAATATCCTGAAGCACTCCATGACGCACATCGAGACCTATCGTTCTGTGGAATATATGGCGCCTCCTGATTCAAAGCAACACAAACTTATGACTACACTTCACGACAAACATCGTGTTGTGCTTCATTATCGAGCACTGAAACATGCGTTGAAACATAGCCTAGTTCTTGAAAAAATACATCGTGCCATTCGATTTAAACAAAGTCCTTGGCAGAAACAATATATAGACTTGAACAGCGCGAAAAGAAAGGAAGCTAAGAACGTGTTAGAAAAAATGGTATTCAAACTCTTCAACAACGCTTATGGCAAGACGATGGAGAACGAGAGAAAACGTGTCGATGTGAAGCTATAAAGAAGGCTAAGGGTGTCAAGAGTTCTGTATTGAAAGCAACCATCACATTTCACGACTACATCAAATGTCTTCGTGAGAATGTCATCGTCACTCGTGAGCAACGAAACATTCGGTCTCGGAATCACAATCTTCACACCGAGAAAGAAAAAAAGATTGCCTTGAGTGCTCTCGATGACAAACGTTATCTGCAGCCAGGCACTACAGACACATTGCCTTGGAGTCACTACAAACAAGTAGGGGAAGTCAGGACCAATGAGGGAGCACTCGAGCCGCCAGGAGCTCAGTCAAACAGTCGAGCCTTCTAGCAGCGGTCAGCCTCCTAGCAACAGTCATCAACAAGACATCTCGCTTCTCGCAGCTCAGCAGCCACTTCTAGCCGCTCGACACTCGCTCCTCAAGAGGTCTTGTGAGACAACACTCGACGAATTTGTCAATAAAAAACCGAAAGATCTCTAAAAGGTTACTATCTGAAATTGAGCGAATTTCATTACTCAAAAAAAAATTTTAATCAACTCAATTAAATATGTTACAGATCGATCTTTCAAAATTAAACGCCTTCGCCTGTGGGGGATTTCTCCCTACGAAAAAACTCTCTGAACTACCTCAAGGAGAGAAATTGATGGTGACAAACCTGAAGATCGTGAAGACCAAGTATGGAATGAAGGTCGTAGCGGAGGTAACAAGCGAGTTTGAGGTGTTCTTATCCAAGCGAGTATCAAACAACTTGGTAGAAGACGAGAAGTTCTTCTTTGACTTAACAGATGCTGCAAACAAGTACGAACTCTTTTTAACTTGTCTCGGCACTTCTAAAATTGAATTTAGCGGAAAATAAGTGTTGTGAAAATATAGTTAATTTTAAGTTCTTGTAAAAAATCTTGTCTTGACGTGTTTAAGTTCTTATAAATATAAGCACTAGTCTTGTCTTGACGCGTTCAAGTTCTTGTAAATATGTTAAAAAAACACTAGTCTTGTCTTGACGCGTTTAATATTGAATAAGTATGGTAAATATAGTTAAGTATTGTAAATAAGCGTTAAGAATTAGTTCTTATATATTAAAATAAATTAAAGAATAAAACATTGTTCTTGATTTCACTTTAAAAAATTTTGTTTTATTAAACATTCAATTTTGCATGATTATATATCTTTTTTATCAATCAAACTATTATGTGAATTATCAAAGCCAAGCCATTTGACAAAAATTTTACTTCCTTTTTTCTTAATTACTTTTTCTGTAAGATAAATATCTGGATATTTGGCTTTGAGTAGTTCTTGTTCGTAGAAACCGCCTGACACAGGTTGTTCTTGATAGTCTTTCAGATGGTAAGTCGGACGACTTGTAGCTGCTATACGTACAATTGTAAATATCTCTGTAGACCAATTGGATGTATATCCTTAATCAAATACTTCTTTAGCTTTGCTTACTCGAACTATGTCACCAATTTTAAATTTTGGCTTAATCTTATTAATAGTTATTTTACGAGTAAATTTCCTCAATATATCTGCTTCGTTACTGGCTGTTACATCTTTAGGTTTTACACCTATAGTACGATGTTTACGATTATTGTATGTGCTAAGTAAATCAGGTAAAATATCTAACCACTTGTAATTGCCTCTTAGACTGAATTTTTTCCACATCGCACTTTTTAGAGTGCGATTAAAACGTTCACAAATTCATGTTTTTAGATTACTAAAGCTTGAATACAACTTTATTTTGTATGTTTTCATAAGTTTTTGAAAATCTGCATTATAAAATTCTTTGCCTTTGTCATTGTGGAGATTTTTGGGCACTCTGCCTTTAACTAATACCGATTTCATAGCTTCTGTGACATCTTTGCCTGTCTTTCTCTTCAGAGAAACAGCCCATGCATATTTAGAGAAAATGTGGATTATAGTGAGTAGGTGCCTATAGCCCTTGTTATCTCGAACGTAAAGAATCATTTCGACGAGATCTGCTTGCCATGTCTCGTCCAAACCACGCACGTCAAAGCTTCGATGTGCATAGTTGCGTCTTGCAGGTTTGTGTAGTTTTTCAACTAGTCTCTCGATGCTTAATGAATGACTAACTATGCCATAGCCTCTTTTATAGTCAAAATGTCAGCTTTTATTTAAGACAATTGGGCATCAAGTTCATTTCTGTGACTGTCAACTATTATATCTAAATCATCCAGACTACTTCCAAGTCTTGTAGTTACGTCAGTTATTCCACGAATTTCTATATGAATAAGCTTTCGTAAAGTTTCTAAATTAACAACATCGTTCGGTTGTTGCGGTTCGGCAACATTGCATAATTTTTTATTTTCCATGTCATAGTAACCGTCAGTAGTGACTTTGTAACCGATACCAGATGGTCCATGACTACCCTCGGTTCTTACGAGATTCCGTCAAAACACGTCAACGCTCATTTTAAGAATGAACTATACATTGTTATGCACTCAATATATATACTCTACTTCACGTAATTCCGCAATTATGGAATGTATCTCGTTTGTATGAGTTGAATTTCCTGCAGAACTTTCAGCAATTAATAATCGAAGGCGATTGACAAGTCCATTTGGATCGTCCGAGTAAATATAGTCTAAAACATGACGCTTTTTGCAATTTTGTAACGTGGTAAAGATGTTCCTTTTTCCAATTGAATTCGATCTGCAGCAGTTGCTCTGGAGGTGGTTTTGAACATTTCCGTAATAATGTTATTAGATTTGTTACTATTATTCTTATCATATCGCTTTTTATGAGCTGATGATAGTTCTAAAATTTTGCGATAAATTTTTAAATCTTTTGAACTTATATTACTTTCATTTGGTTGTTTTGCTATGAGTAATTCAAGTAATCTTGTAGTTTTCGGAATGCTACTCCATTTACTTTAATTTTTTTACTATGAAAACTAATTGGCAAATTACCAATGAAAAATTCACCCTTTTCATTTCATACTCCGTAAATTTTATCGAGGTATTGGGTTTGATTGAGCTTGAGAAGTTTGATGTCGAAATCAGAGCTCTCATCATCATCATCGCTATCTGCTGTTTCAAACGATGTCTCATGTTTTGTTTCCTTCTGCAGTGTAACATTATCTTCAGTCTCAATACTTTCATTATGTTCAACATTGTCTGACTTGTTATGTTCAACAACATCACTGTCTACATTGTTATGTTCACTGTCTAGATTGTTATGTTTACTGTCTAAACTTTGTTCAACTTTTTTCTTTTGAATTTGTTCAGTTATAAGTTTTTGGAAAGGATCTACTATTGGTTTAAAAGTTTCATTTAAAATCTTTTCGGCATGGTCTTTCCCAAATTTTAATATTCGATATTTGCGTTTAATAGCATCTCGTGCTTTAACGAGCTGCCGAAGTACGTTCTACTTTCGTTGAAAGTCAGCCATGTTGTTGTTTCAACGTTCAGTCAGAAACTATTGAGTATAACCTATGTGTATGTTATATTTATAGCAAAATTATCAAAGCCCTTGCGAAATCTGTCATCATTTATTCCCCTATCTTTATCGACTACTAAAAAAACCGTGCTTTTCATCTCTCCAACACTGGGAGCACAACTCTTTAAACTGTACATAAGTCATATCGGTATTTACATGGTCGTCGTATATATATTTTAGATTTACTTCATCTTGTCTAAAAATAGCAAGTAAGTTTACATTATCTCTGACAAGATGTTTCGGAACGTGAGCATAAGTTTGACAGATAAAAACAATCAACCCTTTTATGTCTGCTCATGCAGAAAAATGCTCTAACATTATCTTGTTTCTCACAAGCAATATTGTCAAATATCATAATAGAGTTTGGAAGTGCATGATCAGGATCAACAACTGCATCGTGCTCACTGAATGTGAGCTGAAAATATTGTACGCCTTCAATAGGTTCTAAAATTTCGTTTAAAAATTTATATTTTGGTTGATTTAAAGACTTTGAATAGACATATGCGTTTTCAAATTTTACACCATTAGGATGGGTTATAAGAGCAAGTAAACTGTTTGTTTTTCCACAGTTTGACGGGCCGCAGAAGACGGCTCGTATACTGTCGGGAAGTAAATCCCCGTGTGGCTTCATTCTTTTATCATGTTCTACGACTGTGTCAAAATTTTCAATTAGAAGTTTTAACAAGTGCTCTTTAAAGTCCATGATGTTCACTCTATGAAATCCAAATTACGACTGATTACTACGAGTATAAATAGTAGCCATATATAACTCCCACCATCAGTTGCCGGCTGGCTTTCAGAGAGTGATGAACATTCAGAAAAACTATACATAAACTTCCATTTGAGCTTCACATACCTGGTTATCAATACTGTGGTCCCGGAACAAAGTTAGCAAAGCGTGTAGCTAGAGGAAATCTTGGAATCAATCCCTTAAACGCTGCTTGTAAAGAGCACGATATAGCTTACTCTAAAAATCGTGAAAACGTTTAAGTGAGAAATGACGTAGATAAAATTTTAGCTGAAAAAGCTTGGAATCGCGTAAAATCAAAAGACGCTAGTTTGGTGAAAAACGGCTGCATACGCAATCACTAATATTATGAAATTAAAATCTAGACTTGGTATGGGTTTGAAAAAGCGAACTAAGAGATTGAAACAAACTAGAGTTAGTAAGGGTTGGGTTGGGTTTGAAAAAGAAAGTTTCAGTAAAAAGCATAGCCAAAGCTGCTACATATAAATCAGCATCTAGTACGTGTGCCCTCAAAGTAATTCGCTTAGCTTTGGAAAAAGCCCATAAAGCTGTCAAAGAAGCTGGTGGTAAAAAGAATATTAGCGTTCCTCGTGTTTTACCAATTCCCTCAGATGGGGCATTACCGTTTCTCATACCTCTGTTTGCTGGTTTGAGTGCAACTAGTGCTCTTGCTGATGGAACTGCTGGAATAGCGAAAGCCATAAATGACGCAAAAGCTGCTAAGCAACAGTTGGAAGAAAATAAACGACATATCAAAACTATGGAAACTATCGCAATAGGCAATGGTCTCTATCTTAAGGGTCTCCATTTAAAAAAAAAAAGTTCGACCAAATAAAATTACCTGACCGTGCACTCACCAACGTTGACATATTAAAATATGCAAAGCTCTTGAAAATACCTAATTTCGAGGTGTGTTTATGAGAAATGCATTACCCGCTTCTGGCTCACACTATTATGAATCAGTTATAATTAATCTAGATGACGCTAATGGCCCTGGGACACACTGGGTTGCATATAGGAAAAGGGGTAGAAACGTTTTATATTTCGATAGCTTTGGCGATCTCCGACCACCGTTAGATTTAATATTATATCTCGGGGTTGACCAAGTTAAATATAATTATGAAGGTGCGAAGATTTTGACTCATACATTTGCGAACACTTCTGTCTAAAATTTTTGTGTGAGGCTATATAAAGAAAGGTAAAAAGAGACAATCCGTCATTCTGATTTAAGCGGTCATGGAAGATTCATAAACTCTAACGCTTTCAGGTAAATCATCTGTACTAGAAGCACAATATTTTCCAACAATCGAGCTATCGTCAAACAAAAATTACGTTTTAGGGCTTCTAGAATTGTTGACATTTAATTCAATCTCCAATATAGATAGTAACAATAATAAGTTTTACGTAGGTGACAGTGTTTTGACTTTACCAATAGGAAGCTACGAAATTGAGGATATAGATAAGTTCCTTCGTAAAAAATTAGCACACGACGATATTACTTTCAATTTGAAACCAAACAATAATACTCTTCGCTGTACAGTAAAGTGTAGTTTGCCTATAGATTTTCGATCCGAAAATTCTCTTGATTCTCTACTAGGCTTTACTAAACGTCTTCTTGAACCGAACGTTCTTCATAATTCTGACTTACTTGTTACAATTTTGAAAATAAACGCTTTGAGAGTCGAGTGTAATATCACGTCAGGAGCATACATAAACAGTGAAAAAGTACATACCATTCACGAATTCTTTCCTGCAGTTCCTCCAGGATATAAAATTATTGAAGTTCCCTCGCACGTCATTTACTTTCCAATTACTGTAAAGTATATAGATCATTTGCAAGTGCGCATAATCGATCAAGACGGAGACTTAGTAAATTTCCGAGGAGAAGTTATAACTATAAGACTACATCTCAAACACTCATAATGGAAATTTTTTACAATAAAAAGTATATAAGCAAAGAATATGTCCACCACCCATCAGTCCTCGACGAACATCCAAAGTGATAACACGTCTGAACATACGATTCGTAAAAAATCTAGGCGTAAAAGTAGTACTTGGTGGAAAATAACTTGTATATTCTTTTGCTGCTTTCAACGAAATGGAAGAATTACTAAGCATCCAAGCACCCGTTGCTTTTGATGAATCCGTAGCACATTACGAGGTTCACGCTCATCAACCGTATCTTAACCTCGACGTAAACCGTAATCAATATGCCATTCTTTATGATATGTATGCTAGTTTCCAAAATTCTTACTACAGTAAAGATCCAGAACCCATGATAAAGAAGTCGCAGTATCTCTCATATATGCCCTTGATAGTGATAGATTGCTCTAAATAAAATGAGTACATAAAAAATGCCCCTGTAGACGTTCGTTTAGAATTCGAAGCTAAGGAAAATTTTCCTGCTGAATCTTCTGCATACTGCTTGATCTTGCATGATCGCATAGTTCAATATAGTCCTGTAAGTGGTAACGTAAAGAAACTTTAAGGAGTGAGGGTAAGAGCTTATAAAGCGACCGCTGCTTCTGGTAAATTGCATTTGAAGTTTGTGCATCATCGATTACGTTCTCAAAGAATTGGCTTTCGAGTCTCTGAACAATGACGATCTTCCAATAGTACACCTTTTCAAACCACCATTTACTTGGACAAGACTAACAGACAAGTACAAACGTACAAATTTGTGGTTAGAATTTTGCTATCATGGACTGTCATGAAATGGTGGTGATTATGATTATACTGAAATTTGAAAAATTCTTCGAGATGTATTCAAAGATGCTAAAAGAATTTTCGTCGATGGTAAAATAAAGAAATTGTGGTTAGAACGTTTTAACTTTAATGTTGTCGATATTACTGAAATAAGCTATTCAGCTTTCGAATATCCGAGATCAGTAACTATATGTACAAATCACAATGGAGCGTGTAAAACTATATGTGCTATGTAAAACTATATGTCTGAAGATGGAGAACATGAATGATTTGAAGGGTATAAGGAAGGGTAATAGACAGGTAGAACGTCACTGGATGGGATCGAGGTGGGGCTCCTACCCCCTTTCACCGTTAGGCGGCTACGTTTACTCTCGCAAGTAGACAGTTAAGACTTTATGTATATGAAATCAAAAACATTACAGTTTCCTTCATCGAAAATAGGTCAAAACAGCTCATGCGTTGTTCCTGAGCAACAACAACAGCAACAAAATAACGACAAGAGAAAGTCGTCGTGAAAACATGTACTGACAAATTTTCTACATATACTTGCTGTTTTCCCGAGCAACAGGGTTATAAAAAGTTTTAAACGTTAACTAGTAGACAAGCAGCGATCCGCGTGGCATCCAACCGCCCGCCGTCCGCCGTAAGCAGCCGACCGCGCGCCGCAAAGCAGCTAGCCGCTCTCTGCTGTCCGTTCTGCCTCATAGCGGTTTCTAGACCACGTCGATTCTGGCTCACCGCAATTCTGGCTCACTTGGGTTAACACCCCCCTTGCAATTCTGACTCACTTGGATTAACACCCCCACGTGCAATTCTGGATCATTAGGTGGGCTAAAATGTCGTGAGCCAGAAATGCCGTGAGCCAGAATCCCCACAGCTTATCTACTAGTGTACAATATAAGTTTAATATATTATGCTTTCTTCATCAATCTTCTTTATTTTTATATATAAATTATACGCTTCTTCAGCTGTACAAGGCGTAGGTGCTTGTGGAAGTATAAATTTCATTATTTATACGACAGACTCTGGAAATATAATTTGAGTTTTAGTGTATTTTTCTAGAAGCATTTTGATCTTATCTTGCCGCACTGGTCTTTTACAATCATTGACACCAAATCTTTTCGGTATGTGAAGAAAATATTGTTTAATTTTCTTCACATAGAACTTATCCATTTATTTTACATCTGTGAAAATAAAAATATGATGTTAAATATGCAAGGGATGAATATGAGTATAATTAAAATTTTAAGTGTCAATTTATAAGTACTTACGCTATTTAGGTACATAAACTTTCAAAAATAAATACAACCTATCCGACGCACGCGTGCTTATGGTATGTGAACTTCTAATGACGCACGCACTCACCAGTAGGCGAAAGATAAGGCCTAGGTGCTTTCGTATGCAGCAACCGACACATCGTCGACGCGAGCTATCCCCTGCTGACGACCGATGGACGGGTTCAAACTTTGTATTCGGCTGCCTGTGTATGTGTGTATGTGAGTGCGCGCGAGGCATCGTCGAGTGATTATAACTTGATCGGCTGTAATTTCGCCGGCCGCTAAACCGGAGTTGCTGTGCACAATCAAAAAATTGTTAATGACACTGTAAACCATCTTGGCTAAAATGATTCATCTAAAGGTTTTGACTACAAGTTATGCAGCATTGTACTGGTGTTTGATGCTCAGTCTCCAAATTTTGCAGCAAGTGTTAACAAGCATCATAGCGATGAAGAAGTTGGTGCTGGTGATCAGGGTTTCATGTTTGGATATGCAACTGATAAAACCAATAAATGCATGCTATTGACTGTTACTCTTGTACTTCAACTGAATCAAAAGATAGCTGAAATTTATCTATGGAACCAGATCTAGTTTGTATTTATTTAATATACATTGACCACTTTGTGGTCTTTTCTTTGAATAAATACTATTTCAGTAATTTACTGCGTTCAATTACTTTTATAGCTTTATTTTTGGTTTCAGAGTTTTCATTTTCCTTCCAGAAAAAGTAGCAACTATAAACGGCCACCTGACAGACTTAACAGGTGTACTCATTATTGATTGTTGTTAATATTTACTTTGTGGATATGTGTTTTAGTTCTTAATCTAAAAGAATATAAGAATGATAGAAACTGCTTCTGTAATTCATTTAGCTGATCATGATTATAAGTAGGTATAATTTAATAAAAAGAATATTAAATTATGCAATTTTTTAGATTTAGTTAAGATACTGCTTGTGTATTTTTTAGAACTGTCAAACTGAAAAGTTACATATTTTCATTTTTTTATTCAATTATTTGTACTTTCAGAAAGATAAAGTCAACTCAAACATACATGAGATCTCTGAGATGCGCATTATTGGAGCGGATTTATATCATTCTTATACTTTGGATTAAATACACACACTTGATCAAAAATAAATATCGACAACATGGAATGGCCATTCCAACTGCTAAATCTGGCTGGTGGCTTTTATATTGTAGAGCAACATGAATTTTCTTGTCAAGTTTTAAGTTTTGGCCCATTTAGTGCAGAGTAGTGTGAGTGTGTCCAAAAGATCTATATCTATAGACCTGCTGTAACAGCTTTGTTGATAATATGTAAGGCATCGAATATTTAATTTGTTTAAGAATATTACTCCTAGTGTTTTATCTCTTTAATGATTAATAAATTGTCAGAACTCGTTACTTTTTGCTATTTACATATGCAGACATTCAATTTACATTCAATTAAAGAAAGTAAAATGCTCTTCCGTAAACAAAGATGTTATAATAAATAGGTACTGATTGTCCGAATTACAACTATCAACCTATTTATTTTAAAATCACAGTTTACGGAAGAACATTTTATTATCTTTAATTTAAAGTAAATGGAATGCTTGCAAATGTAAATAGCAAATAGAAATGAGCTCTGACTACTTGTTAATCATTATAGAAATAAAACACTATGAGTAAAATAGTAAAGAAGATATTCAAGAGAAAAAGTCAATATTTTTATTTATTATTAGTTGATAATCCAGCAGAGGACTTCACATCATGGAACTGCTGTGCAGCATCTGCAAACATGCGTAACAACAAAAATTCGTAAAATTAAAATAATTTCTGCAAGAGGATTTATTTCAAGAGGATTTTTAAAAGGATTTTTAAAACGGATTTTCAAAAAGAATTTTCAAGTGTACAGCCAAGAGGATTTTTCAAAAGGATTTTTCAAGGAAATATTCAAGAGGATAGTAAAGAATATATTCAAGAGGAAAAGTCAAGAGGAAAAGTCAATATTTTTATTTATTATTAGTTGATTATTTTCTGACTTCTCTTTCTGGTATAACTTCTAGGCCACGTCCTTCTGTCGATTTCCTTTATAGGGATTTTATGTCCGTGTAAGCGAGAGCGAGGGAAGCAAGCAGAGAGAGAGAGAGAGAGAGCGAGAGTGAGCGACCGAGTAAGTACAACGGCAGTATGTCGCAGGCCTTCCGGCACGTAACATCATTTAAGATAAGCAATGGAATAAAAGCCTCTCTATATCATTCCAGCCTTTATCGTCATCATTTCACTACTTCTCCTAATCGCCCACCGGGCGTAGAGCCCAAGTCCCAGCGGTATATGACCGCCTCATCACGACATTCTCTCCTGCACAAACGCCATCTGACGGTGGAGTTATAGAAAGTTACCAATATATTCAGATGGTATGGCAGTTTCTAGTCTAAAATCGAGTATGGTACCCCCTTAACTCTTTATACAATAAAACAAAGTACAAAACCAACCTAGACTTTCACCATGTCGCTAATGATATTGAAAAATGTTCAATTCTCAAGAATAAAATTAACAGATACATAGAAATGACTGATTACCCAATAAGACCTTCTATACAAAGATACATAGGAAAAGTAGAAAACCAAAAGAAAGCCGCAATAGCAACAAATTTGGCCAATTCAAGAATGAGGAAATCATCGACCGATTCAAGTACCTCATCTCCGACAACTAAAAAGGCAGACGATATAAAATCTACGTAGTGGAGCAACACGTTGATCTCATTGAAGAACTGCAACAAGAAATGATTCAAGAGTAGGCATTATATAATGATCTGAAAACTCTTAATAAAAATTTAAATCAAAAAGATAGTCTCATACTATATGTTAATATAAGAAGTTTAAATGCTAATTGCTCTAAATTGGAAATTTTTATTAAGAGTTTGAAGATCAAACCTTATATTATTGTCTGTTCCGAAACAAGATATATGCAGGAATGTCAATATTTTGCCATTCAAGGTTATAAATTGTATTATAATATAATTGTATTATAAATCAAAATGATGGGGTAGATGTGTATATAAAAAACGGCATTTTAGAAGTTACAGATATATTTGAAATCGGTATACTTCAAATAGTAAACACGAGAATAACTCTAAACAATAATAGTAAACTTGAATATCATCGTTATATAGATGTTTTGATCTTCCATATCTGGAACTCATGTCAAATTTAAAATCACTAGAATGATTGGGGCGCTACGCGCGCTTCTACTATTCCTGTATTCGTTTTAAAATTGTTTTAATTTAATTAATTATCACAACGCTTTGTATAATAATGATTTTTATTTTATTATTCCGAAAATTGAAAAGGGCCATTAATAAAATAATTTGAAATTCATAGTACGAAAGCAATGAATAATACAGTACACGAGATAGAGGAGATCGTGGAAATCAGAAAAGAAGACAGTGAAGAGGGCTCTAGCAAGGGTGCAGTGTGTATGATTTAAAATGAATGTATTTTATTTATTCAATATAAAATATAATACATTAACTCTAAAGTTAAATACATTTTAAAATAAATAATATAAACATGTATAAACTTATTTTTTACCCGTCACATCAAGAGAGCTATGTTTAATGAAGACATGACGCAGTGAACCGATAATTGATTGAAATTAAGAATTAATAGGTTTATGATGTATAATATTATTAATAACATTTCAGCACTCCGATATTAACTCTTTTATTGAGACTATAACATATCATTTAAATATATTAAAATTCAAAATATCTATCACATATTTTTGGTAATTTAAATACTAAAAATACGATAAATACATGGTAAGAAATTATTAATTTATGCTAAGCATACCATAAAATACTATTACTTATCGATAATAAATTGCTTTATGTTGAATGCTATGTGGTAGTGTACAGGTAATAATTATCAATAATCATGAAGTAGAATTTTACAACTTTATAGAATAATAATTCGTTATTAGAATAATTAGAAAATCGTAGTAGAAAAATTTGAAACGGCCGAGGTAGAGGAAAGCATGGAAATTAGAAAAGAAGACAGTGGAGAGGACTGTAGCACCAGTGCAGTGTGCACTATTCATAATGAATGTATTTTATTTATTCAATGTAACATTTTAACTACAATACATAAACTTATTTTTGGTCCATCATATTTTCGTTTATAATACGGATATTAGAAACATCAATGTCAATGATGCATCTACTATTACATAGTAGATTATTATTACCTCCCGAAAGGCCCAGCTTCATCTGAGCAGAACTGCTCTGCGGCCGGCCTTATATACCCGCCAACCTCCGCCAAACCTGCCAAAACCTGGCAATGACTCTGTCCCTCTCCCGCTCTCCCTCTCTCTCTCTATCTCATCCTGAACTCGAGGCTTCTTACTTGCTGGAGAGCCAGACTCCAAATGAGTCAGGACACTCTGCGGCCGACCTTATATAACTCCCAAGGCTATGCAACCATGCGTCTACACACCCCCTCTTTATCTCTTTCTCTCTCTGCCTCTCTATATCTTTCTCTCTCTACCTCTCTATCTCTCTCTGTCTCTCTCTGTCTCTCTCTCTCTACCCTCTCTGTCTCTCTCTCTCGGTCTCTCCCCTAAAAAGTTCCTGTCGGATCGCGTCTTGCGTCTCGCGTCTCGCCTTACACATCTACTTTCATATAGTAGATATATGGATATTAAGAGAAATGTTAAAAACCATCTAATTTTGGCGTTTTCAATATTAACATCATGAAAGAAGACGAATATACTAAGCAGCTGTTAAATAATATGCTTGAAAGAGGTTTCTACATATAACTAGGCCAAATGAAAGAGGTGGAGAGAGTACTTGCATTGATAATATATATCTTACTATATTATATAGTTGTAAGAGATGAGGGTGTCGCGCTCCCCTGAGGCTCCCCTCAGCCCCCTCACCCTCTCGCCCTCAGCCTCCCACTCAAAATAACGTAAAATTATGCGTTTTCATGTTATTTAACATTTCAATGATTACTCGTCCCCCCTCAGCCTCCCCCTCAGCCTCTCCCTCACCCCCCTTCAGTTCCCTCAGACCCCCCTCTCGCCCCCCTCACGCCCTTAGGCCCCCTCGCATCCCCCCAGCCCATCCCTTTTTTTTTAAATAATTTTAGAGAGATTTCACGAGTTTTTAAGAGTTCAAGAGTATATAGATAGTGATATAAGATGCGTATATGCACACGTCGCTTAGTTGTATATCCGAGCATTGTGTCGATCTATATACGTATATAGTGCTTCCAAAAAATATCAGCTGATTTATTAGCTTCATCAAGCCCCTTTTTTGCGAAGGCAAGTATTTGTCCAATGTAGAAAAAGCCTGAGGGTCGACCGCTCTACATATGCTTTGAAATGGGCGCCCGAGATTTGGTAATATTTACAGCAATTTTCAACGCTTTTATATTGACTCAAATAAAATAACAACATGCTTTATATTGTTATACTATGTTGCACAAAAAGTTTCGTGTAAAAAGACGTTCTCGTATTAGAAATATTAAATAGTGAAAAATTTGATGTCTGGTTTCGGATTATCTAAAGTTTTGCCATCACCATCTAAGGCAATTGTTTTCGGTGGCAATAAATTTGTGAAAAATTTTTACTGTTTCTGAGTCGAGAACGATTGACCTCGGGAACGGAGCATGCATCCCATTTTCAGATACCGTTGTTAGTCTCGGGGTTATATTGGACGCGAATTTGTCGTGGAAAATGCACGTAAATTATATAACAAAAAAATTTAATAAAGTAATGTTCGCGCTCCATTTCTTCCGTTAGTATACCAGTGAGAGTCTGCGAAAACGTCTCGTAACTGCACTGCTATTCCCGCATCTGGATTACTGCTCGGTGGTTTATCTTGATGCATCTGAAGAACTAAGGGAAAAAATACAACGATTACAGAACTCCAGTGTGAGATATGTGTTAGGTGTGAGACGGTTTGATCATATTTCGCCTCATAGATTGACTCTGGGTTGGCTGCGCACTGATACGAGGAGACATTATTTCATGGCGGTACTTATGTACAAGATCATGCGCATGCATACTCTAGACTATCGAGAAAGTCTCTTTTCTAGGTATGTACCCAGGATTGCTTCTAGGGGCGAAGTTAAAGAATTAGCAATACCCCTGACGTGTACCCAAACTGGGGATAGATCTTTCCGAGTACAGGGTGCACGCCTACGGAATGCCCTGCCTGCTGAGATAAGAAACTTTTCTTCTCTCACCAGGTTTAAACCGCTCTGAGAAGGCATCTCTTTGACCTAGATTAGCCACTCTCTAATTGTCATTTATGTTAATTTATTTTATGTATTGTCGCATATACACCATTGTTTGTACTGTCCCATATACACGGTTTTATAGGTATGAATGTATTTATTAGCGTGAGAGTCGAGAGTGTATATGAAATTTTTCACCTTTTATATTTATTTTTTTATTTTTTACGTATTAACGATCTGACAATGTCAGTGATATACCATACCATTAATAGCTATAATCGAGTATTCTAGTCAATCTAATTTCTAGTCTTTTATATTATTTTACTTTATTTCTAACCTGTGATATCACTATTTTAAGTTTTTCACTTACTGGTCAGTATTAAATAGCTTTAACTTTAGACTGTGATATTCCATATAACAGTATTATTGAAGGGACTGAAATTAGTCATTGACTATATTATACTGCGTGTCTAAGATTGTATTTTTAAAAGTATTCTTAAGTATGTGTTACAATGAATAAATGAAGTACAATACTGTTTTCTCAGAATCGTTCGTCGGTTAAGGAAAGTGAAAGCAACGCATAAAACTTGAGTTTACTGAAAAGAAATTTATTTAGCACA